>ONZH01006946.1:0-11604 GCA_900303285.1 Rhinella marina | reverse complement strand
CCTGAAACGCAGCAGCTCTATCCCTAATGACATCCAGGTGGCATCTGAGCCGAGCACCGCAGCCAGTCACTAGTATATTCCAGGGTCACCTGATCAGGCCAGCCAACCCCTGCTATCGACATGTAAGGGCCCCACGTGATGCTGGGTGTACCGCAGAGTCTCCTGGCTTGTGATTGGCTGAGTTTATAGGCGCCAAAAAAGCACGATGCGGAAGTTGCCATTTCCTCGAGCATGGCGAGATACTCGTCTGAGCAGCGAGCACTTACGAGTACCGTAATACTCGAACGAGCACCAAGCTCGGACGAGTATGCTCGCTCATCTCTAGTCATGACCTCCAATGCAAGTCAATGGGGACGGTTCCGTTTAGTGTGACACACTCAGTAAACGGATCCGTCCTACATTGACTTTCAATGGAGTTCATGGACGGATCCGTCCACAGTACACCACACATGGCAGACACATACACACAGACATACACACAGACATACACACAGACATACGCATACACAAACATACTTATATGTTCCCAGCAGCTGCTCATCACAGGAGGAGAAGGACTGCGCGCACATAGGAAGAGGGAGCTGTGGGGAATCTTCCTATGTGCGCGCCGTCCTCCTGTGCTGTGCGGAGCATGCTGGGAGCAGGTAAGTATGTCTGTGTATGTGTATGTCTGTGTGTATGTCTATATGTGTGTGTGTGTATGTGACACGTGTGGGGCCAGAGCGCTGCTCCGGCTCCTCACGTGTACTTGCGGCAGCACAGATCCGGCGGCACCCTTCACCCACCGGATCCGTGCTGCCGCTAATGTTAGCTGTATTCCCTCACTTCACTGCAGTGTCTATGGAAGCTGCAGGGCCGGTTTTAGGCAAAATGTGGCCATTGGCAAAATCAAAAGTGGGGCCCCAAATTTTGTAATAATGTACTATAGAAACACAGACACATTCTGTAGATTTCAGCCTTCTCTCAAGGATTTACACCCCATAAAGCTCCTCACACAAATCTGCACCCTCATGGCCTCAGAATACACCACGTGCCCTCTCCCCTCACAAGAATGAGTTCCTCCCCCTCACAAAAAGCTACAGCAATGAAGCGGGTCATCATACAGCATGTACACCATGACTGCACTGCACACCAATAGACCTTCCCTCACCCAGCCACTTGCAGGCACACACAATCCCTCTCTCCCAAAGTACCTCCACGAGCTCCAGTGTCCGCACAGATAGAAAGTTCTGTCCTATACACAATTGGTCATGTGACCATTATCCCCTTTCCGACATCCGCCATAAATGTACGGCACATTTTGGGTCTTTAAAGATGGTGCCCGCTCTGGAGCGGAGCAGGTGCCATAGTAACAGGGTGCCTGCTGTTCAGAAGGCACCCAAGGCCAATGTCCACGATCTGCGGTAATGCTGACCTGGACATTTAACCACTCAGATGCCGTTGTCAAATGTCACCACGGCATCTAAGAGTGTTAAAAACGGGAAGCGTGGGCTTCCTGTTCAGGTGTGCTTTCCCACGGCGGAGATCGGGGAAAGCACCCTGTTCTAAAAATGAGTTGCAGCCTGTGCTAGGCTTCCAGGCTCATCATTAGTATATCCCAGTTCAGGTCACTACGTGGTAACACTGAACTGTGATACAGTGATTTCTATACAGAATAAGGGCTCATGCACAAGTAAAATGTGCAACTTTCAAAATTTGAATTTCTTTACTTTTAAAATAGATAGGAAGGCTAGGGCTACACGACGACATGTGTCGCGCGACACATAGGGCACAACCACACTGCAACATGTGTCGCACGACATTGATGTCGCCAGTGGCGTAGCTATAGGGGTCGCAGCGGTCGCAGTTGCGACCGGGCCCCTAAGCCAGGGGGGCCCCGAGGGCCCCCCTTGCCACTTGCAGGGCCGCACCGCCAATTAGCCAGGTGCGGCGCGGCCCTGCAGAGGGAGATGAGCGCTTCCATTATGGAAGCGCTCATCTCCATAGTCATCTGTACAGATGACTGTATTGTACTGGGGCAGGGGAGGGAGAGGTGTCTCCCCTGCCCGTTCCTCTGATAGGCTGCAGGCACTGGGCCTGCAGCCTATCAGAGGCCGGCTCAGGCGGCGCGATGACGTCATCGCGCCGCCTGAGCCGTACAGCTCGGGACACAGGCCAGAAGAGGCCTGCATCGCATCGCTGCTGGAGGTAAGTATAAGTGTTAATTTTTTTTTTATTATTTTACTGGCACATGGGGGCTTTGGGGGGCATTTTACTGGCACATGGGGGCACTGGGGGCATTTTTACTGGCACATGGGGGCACTGTGGGCATTTTTACTGGCACATGGGGGCACTGTGGGCATTTTTACTGGCACATGGGGGGCACTGGGGGCATTTTTACTGGCACATGGGGCACTGGGGGCATTTTTACTGGTACTGGGGCATTTTTACTGGCACATGGGGGCACTGGGGGCATTTTTACTGGCACTGGGGGCATTTTTACTGGCACATGGGGGCACTGGGGGCATTTTTACTGGTACTGGTGGCATTTTTACTGACATGGGGCACTGGGGGCATTTTTACTGGCACAAGGGGGCACTGGGGGCATTATTACAGTCACTGGGGCCATTTTTACTGGTATGGGGGGCATTTTTCTGGCACATGGGGGCACTGGGGCATTTCTTACTGGCACAAGGGGGCACTGGGGGCATTATTACAGGCACTGGGGCCATTTTTACTGGTATGGGGGGCATTTTCTGGCACATGGGGGCACTGGGGCATTTCTTACTGGCACATGATTTTGGGGGGGAATCAATGGGGGGAACTTCTGGCGCATTATTGGGGCATTTCTTACTGGCACATAATCTGTGTGGTACTAGTGGCACAGTACTGGGGGTGGTAGGATGATTTGTCCAGAAGATGGGAGGATGATGGAAAAGTAGTAAACTAAGATTTTTTTCTGTCAAACTGCAGACATGAGAAATGGCTGAAAAATGGCGTCTGGTCTGAAAGGAGAAGATGAGGAAAGAGAAGATGTACATCCGAGGAGACGTCACTGGATGTAAGAGGTATGGGGCGCTGTATTATACTGGATGTAAGAGGTATGGGGCGCTGTATTATACTGGATGTAAGAGGTATGAGGCGCTGTATTAGGCGGGGGGGGGGGGGCAGGGGCCCAAGCTGAACTCTTGCACCAGGGCCCATGAGCCTTTAGCTACGCCCCTGGATGTCGCACAACAATTTTTATAATGATAGTATATGGTGTCACACTGCGACATGCTGCTAATGTCGTGTCGCAGTAACAGCATGTCGCAGTGCAACACCATAGGCAATCATTATAAAAATTGTCGCACGACATTGGTACAACAAAATGTCGTGAGATACATGTCGTCGTGTAGCCCTAGCCTAATACCTCCTAAAATGGTTATTACTTTACATTTCCCACTTACTTTCTACTTCATGTTTGGATCATTTTGAAAATAGCATTTTAATACATACTTACATATTAGAGACAACCCATAAAACACCCCAAATGATTTTACAAACTTTGTTAACCCTTTAGGTTAACAGCATCGGTCCGAATGGAAGGAGCCCCATATGACTTTTGGAAAGCGGATTTAGGTAGAATGGCAATTGGGAGCTATGTTGCATATGTAGACACCCTGAGGTGGCCCTACAGTCGAAACCCCCAAAGAGTGACCCCATTTTGGAAACTACACCCCTCAAGGAATATTTAAAGGTGTGTAGTGAGCACTTTGACCTCAAAGGTGTTTCCTAGAATTAGGAAACACTTGGCAGTGAAAATGAAAAATTACAATTTTTTCAAGAAAAAGTTGCTTTACACCCACATTTTTCACTTTCCCAATGGGTAACGGGACAAAATGCACCCACATTTTGTTCCTTATTTTCCTCCGAATACGGCAACACTCCATATGTGCTCCAAAACTGATGTATGGGTGCACAGCAGGGCTCTAGTGGTAAACAGCAAAATATGGATTTTGCTGGCCTGAATTGGCTGACATGGATTTTAGGTGCCATATCGCATTTAAAAAATTCCTGAGGTCCCCCCCCAAAAAAAACAAGAAGTGAGCCTATTTTGGAAAGTGTACCACCGTATGAACATTTTAAGTGGTGGAAAGGGTACTTTTCAGCAAACAGGTGCATACCTCCCAACTTTGAAAACAAACAAAGAGGGACACATTGTGCAGCATGCCGCAGCAAATTTTTTCCTCGCTAGGCCACACCTCTAACTCTGCCCAAAACATAACTATACACCTAATCCCACCCAGTCCCCTTAATGCCCCACATAGTAATTATTCCGCCTTCATGCCACCACACAGTATTTATGCCCATATCGTGCCTCCTTCACAGAATTATGCCCAGCTGTACCCCCAGTAATATGCCCACATTGTGCCCCCCAGTAATATGCCTACAGTGTTCCCCCAGTAATATGCCCACATTGTGCCACCTCCATGCTGATGTGTACACACCTGATAAAAAAACGTCTGTGTAGATGAGTCCCTGGATGGTTGCAAGTTCAAATCCTAGCAGAAACATTTAAAAAATAGAGGCTAAATAGGACTTAAAAACACAGGGTTTTCCCAAGCATACTGACATGGCTTTAGGATACCCCCTTCAAGTTCATAGCACTGACTCCATATATGGACACAGCCAGGGACTCTAGTTGAATATAGCAGTTCACTCTGCTGTAGTGTTGAGCGAACTTGTGTTGTAAGTTCGGCATACGAAGTTCGGGTTGTCTAAGAATTGGACAACCTGCTACCACGGACCATGACTAATAATGGAATTCTTAGATAACCCAAATCTTGTACACCAAACTTGAAACACAAGTTCGCTCATCCCTATTCTGCTGTCTTTACCCTCTCAAAGCTTTACATGAGGCAATTTAGTAATGAGAATCCACAGTAGGTGTAGGAGCATTACAGTCTGCATCCTCTCCACTCTGTCTCTAGACAGGAACTCCCTTTTCTTGGCAGGAAGCAGGACCAGCCCACTCCTATCAAGAGGGGAGGAGCAATGTGGTTAACCTACCAACCTTTGCCATACCTTCCTTGAAGGTAGTAATAGCCAGAAACCAACAGTGAAATACAATGCATAATAATAAACAATCTGTAGTACCCCCAGATCTGGGCTACTGCACAACCATATAGAGGATCAGTTGCTAAAGTACATTAAGCAGCAAACAACCCACTGGCTTTTTCCCTACCAACTGCAACTGGACAAGGTAGTCAGAGACAATAGCAGGAACATTGTGGCTACACAGCATTTGGGTAAATGACATATGCTCCCTGCATGATGCACTTGTTTTTTGAAAAAGTATGGTGGCTGACAGAACACATTGGCCATGTCCAGGAGACTGTCCTCACATTTCAGCCTTTCTTAGGACTGTTTTCCTCAGCACTGTTTAATCTGTAATGTTCCAACTCACTGGAATTCCACTTTGCATATGTTGGGGGTCTGTACTAGCAGTGTGATTTCATCACACACCAGGCCACCGCAGCAAGGACCATGTCTTGTTTTGAGGTCAGGTAGCTCATCCGTGATGTGTGTCATGTATTGAAACCCTTCAAAGAGACCACCAGATTTGCTGTAAGGACAACTGTGGCATTAACTTTGTCATCTCCCTGATTTATATTAGCACAAACACTCATGCTGATGAAACAAGGGATGGCAGAAGAAGAACAGTTTACACATCTTGCTGGCTGCCCTGTAAAGTGCCACAGAGGAGGAAGTGGATGTAGAGGATGAGAGTGAGGAGCTACCACTGGGGAAGGAGGAAACGCTGGATGAGGAGGAGTTGCATGTGCAGAAGGATGAGCCTGATGATGATAAATAGAGATGAGCAAATCGAAGCTGAAAATTTGATTCGCAACGAAAGCGAATTTCATGGCGATCCGTAGTAACAAATCTTTTTTTTTTTTTTTCTAAAATGGCCGCAAGCACATGGCATGACATGGGGGAAGGATTTCTGGGACAAAGAAGTAAACAACCACAATGCGATCACATGCAGAAATGTAGCCAATTAGCAGCCAGCCAGGTCCTGTGATGCCACAGCCCTATAAATAGCTCTGCAGCGCTGGAATCCACCATTTGCTATTGATTTTAGACCAGAGACAGACGTCAGGAGAGATAGGGCAAGTGAAAGAAAAACTAAAGAAAAGAAATGAGGAGATCAGGGATAGATAATCTGAATTGCAGGGATAGGAGAGGGACGATTTCAAGATCAGGCAGTGAAATCGCTATTCTGGTACACTGAGCAGCAGTGAGTGGGCATAGAGGTTAGCCTGTTATACAGCACTGCACTCTGTTCTAAAGACTGTTTTGGGGTGCTGTATTCAAGGAAGCACCACTAGTGTCGCTTTTTGCAGTGCAGTAAGAAAGTCAGAGCCTTGTTTGGGGTACATTAAAATAAATAAATAAATAAACTATTTGCGGCGTTATTCGCCATCCAAACAGAAAAGCGTGATATTGTGCTAACGTAGTCAGTAAAGTTGAAATGCCAAAAAAACTGTGAATCTGTGTTTGTGGGGGTGTTAGTTTGAAATAACTATTTGCTGAGTTATTTGCTATCCAAACAGAAAAGCGTGATATTGTGCTAACGTAGTCAGTGAAGTTGACTTGCCAAAAAAACAGTGAATCCGTGTTTGTGTGGTTGTTCGTTTTAAATAACTATTTACAGCTTTATTCGCCATCCAAACAGAAAAGCATGATATTGTGCTAACGTAGTCAGTGAAGTTGACTTGCCAAAAAAACAGTGAATCTGTGTTTGTGGGTTTGTTCATTTTAATTAACTATTTGCGGCTTTATTCGCCATCCAAACAGAAAAGCGTGATATTGTGCTAACGTAATCAGTGAAGTTGACTTGCCAAAAAAACACTGAATCCGTGCTTGTGGGTTTGTTCGTTTTAAATAACTATTTGCAGCGTTATTCTCCATCCAAACAGAAAAGCGTGATATAGTGCTAACGTAATCAGTGAAGTTAACTTGCCAAAAAAACAGTAAATCTGTAGAAGGAAGTGTGGGTGCCGCCTATAATATATGCATATACCTATATGTATATGCATATATGGGTGGCCCCAAATTGAGGGTCTGTGGCCCCATGGCCATGAAGGCCTGAAGCCCTGGTGGATGTGGTTATCCACCAGGGGCTCTAACTGTAGGTATATATATATATATAGATATGTGTGCATGAGCCCCATTTGCATTGCATGTTTATATATTAATGCCCCTTTATATATATATTAATGCCCCTTTATATATATATTAATGCCCCCTTTCTTATATAATGCCCCTTAATATATATATATGGCCCCATACATCCTCCAAAAGTATATAGATTCATGTACATGATCCCCAGTTATGTACATGTATCTATATACATGTAATAGCCAGGGTGCCCCCCCCCCCCTAGCCCCCAGCAGATGGACAATGGCCATCTGCTGGGGATAGCTGGAGACATGGGACTGGACTAATTAGTCCAGTCCCAGGTACTTCAAAGGGACAGAAGATCGATATGATCTTCTGTCCCTTCTGTTGATTACCCTCAGCGCTGCTAGGGGCAATTAACAGGACAGGGAAACAATAGGTTTCCCTGTCTCTGTCCGGCGCGTACCTCCGGCGCTTGTAATTACAAGCGCCGGAGATACAAAGCGCTCCCCAGGCTGAGGATCAAAGAGATCCTCCGTCCGGGAAACAGCGCGCGCCAGCGCGGTGACGTCATAGCACCGCGCCGGCGCTCGTGCACATGGCTGCCAGCGCGCTCGCTCGCCGGCAGCGCGGGAGCACGGGAGCGAGCGTGACTGGGTTTAAATAACCCGATCGCGCTGCGCTCTTCAGTTGAGCCGTGCCTCCCCAGCCTGAAGACCCCCTGAAGACCCCCTGAAGTCCCCCTGAAGATCCCTTGGAGCAAACCCCTGGAAGGCTGAGTAACCCTGATCCACTGAACCCCTGCACTGCTGTGCCTGCATTGCCCTGCATTAACCCCTGGAGCCTTGCCCTGCATCTGCCTCTGCCTTGCAACCCCTGCTCCAGACCCCTGCTCCAGACCCCCTGCCCTGCATTACCCCAGTTGCCCTGTATTTACCCCAACCCTGCTGCCCTGTGGTGCCCTGCCCTGTAACTTGTGCTGCCCTGATCCAACACTGCTGCCCTGTGGGAACCTGCCCTGATTTAACCCCTGCTGCCCCACCAACAACCCCTGCTGAATCCCTGCTCCCTGCATTACCCCTGGTGCCCTGTATTCAACCCCTGTACCTCCCTGTTACAATTAACCCCTTCCCTGCCAATACCCCTTGTTCTTGTTGTTACTGTAATTTGTTCCCAGGGACAGTGATTTAGAATAGGCTGGGGAGGGCTGCTTTATATGTGTGTGTGTGTTTTGTTTAGTCAGTAGCGTGGTTGGAGTTAACGGGATTGTGCAGTGTAGTTAGGATTTATTGTACTGTATTGCTAATAAATAATAAATATTGTTATTAGTTAATACAGTGTTCAGTGTTCATTGCAGTGTTTACGTGTACTTTGAGTCCCTTTTAGGTCGTGTGAAAGGCAGTAGGAGTTTTACCTAGTCATAAATAGGCGGAACTAGCGGAAGCTGGTTACGCCTATTTATGAATATTAATTATTGGTACACCCCAAAATACCAATAATTAATATCCCCTTTTACATTGGCGAGCCAGGGCCCCTTGTGTGGACTTTGTATCCGTATTTAGCAACGACATAGAGAATTCGCTTATTCTGTGAATTAGCCAGGCAATAGGGACACGGACAGTGGTTTCTATGCGTCCAAGGGCCTGGTAATTCGGACAGGTAACGCGATTTCTCAGGTCAAAGCTAAATACAGTGCAAGATCTTTCGCAAAAAGAACCTAGATTAATATTTTGTCTTTTGCATTTACACGACCCGAGACGAGTCAGCGTACACGGGACCAGAGGAGGAAGACCCATACAATCACCAAAAGAGGACCATCGCCGGGGGTGCTGAGCCAAAGAAGTCCAGCTGGTCAGGAGAAGGCGTTCCGGAGACTACAGGACCTCCTCCAAGCAGCTAAGGAAGGACAACTCAAGGCAGCACCACAGAAGATGGCGACCTCCAAAAAAGTAAGTATGGACTTCTCCACACTGCAACATCTAGCCAAACACAGCACATTTAACCCGGTCATTCCTACTACATACAAATCTACAGAGATGCTATGGTCCAGTTTATTGGACCAAGCATACGCTCATGATAAGGTTTGTATTAGTAGGAGTGTGTTTAATAAGACTAACAAACGCTTCCAAATGTTAGCTAAATTGGTTCACACCTTTGAGGATAACATTTGGAAGCCAGAACACGTGGAAACACTTAACAGTGCGGCAAAGGCAGAGGAAGTTTGCAACAAGGCAAATTTCCACTGCAATTGTTGCATGGAAAACTACAAACAAGTACACACACTAGAGACTCAGCTCCAAGAAAAGGCCCAGTGTACAGTTGAGAGGGGCAGGGAAATCTGCGTGTTGGAGTCGAGACTCTCGGAAAAAGAGAGTTTCTACTCTGACATGGACAGGGAACTCCTCGGACTGTACACTGAGATAAATCAGTACAGGAACAATGCTGCATCCATGGATGCAATCATTGTTCAACTCAGAGAGGACCTGGCTGCAAAAACACAAACCATTGTGGATTTGCAACAGGCCATCTCAAATCTGTCACGGCCTGGTACTAATAGCATGGTGCCCACGAAACAAGTATGCATTTCGGGAACGGCACAGGGGGAGACAGCGGCGGCTGCGCCGACGTCTCCCACGGACCAAACGTCCGAGGCTTCAGATACTAGGAGACAGGTGGAACGGACGCTTACGTTCTCCCCAACTCCCGGGGAGAACAGACAAAGCAGCCGTATCCAGGAGCAGGACAGCATTTGGCAAGGGGGAAGTGGTTGGCAAACAGTGCATACCACTTCCAACCCCCCAACTAGTCCGGTGAGACAAGAGGAATTTTATCCCAGCCATACTAGTATGGAAAGGATAAATTTCCTGTTACGGATCTGCAAGGAGATCCCCAAGTATGATCCCAACGTAGATCCGTTCACTTCATGCGATATCTTCGAGGGTCACTGTAACAAATACTCCGTGGCCTCCGAATATCGCATGGAGTTGTTCAAACTCTGGTTACCCACTCACCTGAATCAGAGGTATGAGGTAACGGGGAGAACGCAACCCAAGAATGGACAGTATCATGACAAGGAGGAACGCCTCTCCATACTCATGAGACTGGCAACGGGTCATTGGGACGTTACTCCAGACATCCTTACAAAATTCAAACCCACTATACATGATGAGCCCTTATCTATGTGTAGTCGGTTTGAGGCAATGTACAGGAAGGTCACAAAAGATCAGGGTATCGGAATTCCACAGGGCATGATTCGTATGTTCGTGGAAAAATTCCCATACCTTGACACTGCAATCCGGCTCAGTGAAGCTAGGGAACCTTCCCTTACGGACGCGGCAATGATTATTGAGCAGTGTAGACAAGATATACTGCTCAATAAGAAATCCGTGAAAGTAAGGGAGCGTGTGCCTGTAACCGTTAGATCTCATGATGAACGGATACAGCACACAAAATGGAACACAACTGTTCGCCCCACAGCCCCACCATTGGAAAAGACAGGAAGCGTTTGATGCTTCCTGTGTTTACAATATGGGCACATAAAAAGGAATTGTCCACAATGGCCACGGAACAAAGGAAATTCCAAAAAATGTGGGAATAATAACGGTTTCAGGATGAAACCTAATTATTCTAAAAATGTGGGGGAACATATGGAAAAACAGATGGGGCCCTCACAAGGGCAGGCACCTAAACGTGTGGCCGCTGTGAACACCCCAGCCCATATGGCAAATGGTGTGGAATCCAAAGAATCCACACCAAAGGTTCAGCGGGAAAACCCACAAGTGGCAGTATGTACCTCACAGGTACCTACTGGGAGTCTGGTGGAAATCGACTGAAGGACAGGGATCCCTAAAGATCTGGCCCCAGTATGTCCAATCATACTGGATGCTTCAGGGAGACCCCACATAAAGGCCAGAATAAAAGAAACGGACACGAAAATCATGCTTGACACTGGTGCGGAGATTTCTATTACCAATGTTAAACATGATTTACACCCCAACAGCCCTCAGTGTGTGGTGATCGGATTTGATCACCAACAAGGGGGGGTGAGGGCCCACAGAATTGATGAGGTCATCGTACAGATAGCCAAATATATGACCCTGACTATCCCAATGTGGTTTTACCCCGGTTCCGATAACATCATCGGAACCGATGTAATGACCCAACATGGGTGGATCATAGATCTGGCGAACTGTATCGTGTGGAAAGGTCCCAGACAAGCAAAGGTGTTGGTCATACAACGCCAATGTCTGAGTCCACCTTTACCACCGATCGATAATTCAGCGGACATACTGGAACACAAGTGGCCAGAGGTCTCACACAACCTAGACCTTGAGCCTATTGTGTACAAGTATCTAGATCTGTGGGCCCAGAGCAAGAATGATTGTGGCAGGCTGATTGGTGTACAGGTGGACATACAGGGACCAGATCCCCCACCTCAACGCCAATACCGATTCCACA
>ONZH01006945.1:0-48120 GCA_900303285.1 Rhinella marina | reverse complement strand
TACTGGGAAGGGGCAAATATCTGAGAATACCTTCACTTGTTTTGGTGGGAGTTAGAGGCGTGGTCTAGCATGAAAAAAAATTGCTGCAGCGCCACTACGCACGCCCATGTTATCCTTCTATACGGTTTTCATTATTAGCACTGGTATATATACAATACACTAATTTTTTAACATGTTTTTACTTTTCAAATATTTTGTTACTCACCCTGCTGTATCTCCGCGCGGATCTCATTTAGCCGCTCTGGGCACTTAAACTTCAAATCGGACCATTTCCGCTGTATCTGGCCCGGGGTCCGCACAGTGTCGAAACTATGGCGAAGCCTCGGATCACCTACTGCACTATCTCCTTTTTATGCTGGTGTGGGTGGCGGTGCGTGCCATCGTAATCCTGCCGGTCCATCAGCAGGATCATGTATTTAAGCTCTCCAGAGTTAAATGATGAGGATCGCCTGGATGTCATTTTGCAAAGTTCGCTCTGCCTCTGAGGAGTGCACGCCGTGGCCTAGCGTTGTGTGTACCTGTGTATTACGCAATTGCTAGACAATAGTACGCTGAGGATTCGTACACAATTTTGTACGCTCATGTGTACGTGTTCACATAAGTTGCGTACCTTTAACAACTGTACGTTCGTTATTAGTGTGCGAATGTTTACAAAACACCACATAATAACGTATTATTTGTACGCAGCTTCGGCCGAATAGATTTGTATGAAGTACAAATCTTTTGAAAAATTCGACAAACATTTGGCGAAGCGAATTTTGGATGATTTGCTCATGATTTACTCGACCCTATGGGAGTACAAGAATGCAGTGGAGGACTGGGTCATCCAAGTACTGGACCATTCAAGCCCAGGAGACCCTACACTGGAGCGGCGAAAGGGAACCGTCCAGTTGAGCGAGGCTCTAGCTTACAGGCGGATGACGAGGACGGCAAGGAGTACTTTGTGGGCCGCAGGTCAGTGAAGTGGCCATACCTGCCCCAACCGTGTCACAGTCTGTTTGTGGGGGATCAGGTGGAAAACACCTCTATGGCATCCCTGAAAGGCCCCTTTGCTACCGGGGTTACTGTATTATCTAAGCCCCTGGTCCCTACTTTACCACCTGAAGTTTGGCAGGTAGAACCCCCAGCGAAGTCTGGGTGCGCTGCCTTCAGGAGTCACCAGATGGCACCTTCTGTTTCAGGGAGAAGCCACAGCCGGAGCCTCTGATCCCTGGACTGCTAGTGCCACTACCATCACAGTCCTTTCAGCTGGGTCAGCTGACGTCTTCCTCGTTTACGTTCCAGTCCACGGTGAACCACCAGTACTAACTACCCTGTAAAATGAAGCCAGCAGCAGCCAGGGGAGCTGGGGCTTCTTCCCTGGGTGCAACCTTGCCTCAACCGCTGCAGCCAGAAGTCCTTACCCCTGCTGTCCCGGCAGGAGAATCCGGAAAAGTAAAGGCGCAAGTGGCTGCTTCGCTTACCAGCGTGACCACCACCCGGACCCAGTCAAGCCCGACTTGTGGAAGAAGAGGGCAGTGGAGTTCCACCATGGCAGCAAGCTTGGCCTACAGGAGGCAGGAGCGTCCTCTGATCTCATTCAGTAGTACAGGGTAGGCCATTTATATGGATACACCTAAATAAAATGGGAATGGTTGGTGATATTAACTTTCTGTTTGTGGCACATTAGTATATGGGAGGGGGGAAACTTTTCAAGATGGGTGGTGACCATGGCGGCCATTTTGAAGTCGGACATTTTGGATCCAACTTTAGTTTTTTCAATGGGAAGAGGGTCATGTGACACATCAAACTTATTGAGAATTTCACAAGAAAAACAATGGTGTGCTTGGTTTTCACGTAGCTTTATTCTTTCATGGGTTATTTACAAGTTTCTGACCACTTATAAAATGAGTTCAAAGTGCTGCCCATTGTGTTGGATTGTCAATGCAACCCTCTTCTCCCACTCTTCACACACTGATAGCAACACCACAGAAGAACTGCTAGCACAGGCTTCCAGTATCCATAGTTTCAGGTGCTGCACATCTCGTATCTTCACAGCATAGACAATTGCCTTCAGATGACCCCAAAGATAAAAGTCTAAGGGGGTCAGATCGGGAGACCTTGGGGGCCATTCAACTGTTACATGATGATGTGTTTCTCTCTTTATGGCCACCTATCATTTCAAAATGAGGGGCTGATGGAGAGACAGAGGGAGCTCCCTCCATCTGCAAACCTCTTATATGCCATGGTAAACATTGACCGTGGTATATAAGGGGTTAATCCACCAAAACTAGTGTTTTCAGTGATGTGGGTGTATACAAAAGTAACAGTCAAGCCCCTGTCAAACCCCATGCACAGATCAGGCAAGCACAGCTTCTGTCCCTGCCCAATCAGCATGACATACTATTATGTTAATTTGTCACTTTCACTACCAAATGTCAGGAAGGGGTTAATTCCAAAATGATAGAATTCAATCATCTCTATTATGCATATTTTTCATATTTCTGATAACTTCATAGATTAATTTTCATTATTTTGTCCTCTATGTTTTTGATGTAGCCTCAAACTATGCAATCAGCACTATTCAATCAATAGGATTTTCCCTAGTGATAACCTCAAACTGTTCAATTAGTGTTTTTTATACTAAGATTTTCCCCTGTCATAGCCTCAAACTGCTAAATCAGTGCCTTTTCACAAAAAAAAAAGAATACAAATTTTTATCTATTGTTATGCCTGCATGTGCATGTAAGGCTTCCCTGGAATGGATACATACAAGCTGGTCTCCAAGCTAGTCTCCTTTTCCAAAAGGAAAGGAATGTTGTTTCTAAGAACCCAGCTTTCTTGGTAACTACTTTTTAATAGAGCTGAGCAAAGAAAATTTGCTTTGCTGCCTGAGAGGCCTTAGTTGGGGTACCATTTCTCCTTATGGATGGCACAGAGTATGCATGAGTCATTGTATTGTATTGTATTGTATTGTATTGTATAGTAAGCCAGTCAATACTCCTCTGGATTTCTCAAATAATAATGAAAATGAGTAAATCTGCTGGCATCAGATAGGCTTAGAAAAGCTAATTTGAATCTATTTCCCAGAAACCGGGAGGAGTGTTGCCCGGCCTACAATACTCCGCACACATACTATGCATACTAGGCGAAGTCTGTAATGAGAAAGAATACCCGTCCCAAACCATATATCTAGAAATCCAGAATAGCATACTAGTCTCTCTCTTTCTCTGATTAGTCACAAAATATTTGGGTTCATTACAACCTGAACTTTATGGGAAATTAGTAGTGAATTATGTACTGGTAGAATTGATCCGCTCATCCCTAATGCAAACAGATATAGGTTAGAAATCTTGCTACAAAAAATTGCAGAATAATTTTGCATCTTGTAAAAGCTGGTCATTGTGTGCCATACATTCCTCTACACACAAGATTACATCAACGTCTTTCAAAATCTTTATGGATGCTCCCTGACACCTCCCACCCCTATAAAGTTATGTCTAAATGCTTCTTTGCATGCTGCCCCATGTAGAGAATCCTGATGAAGCCATAATTTTTTATCTTATTTAAGAGAGCAGGAGTGCAGTGACATAGCTGGTAAGTGTAATACTTAGATGCAGAGTTATAAAACTCCCCTTGATTACACTGCATGTCTGTGTGAACTGTATAGAGTCCAGGGTTAGCTATTGCAGCTTCACATTGTTCTCCTCTGAATTCTTCTTATGAGAATTGACTGGGAGAAACTTCTATAATCAATAACAAGCAGAAAATAAAGGAGACAAATGTGAAGCTAAATGACATAAATCTTTACAAAGGTGTTTCATACATTTTGCACTGTGCACCAATCTAATACACTTACTATTATGTCTGCAAAGGTTTCAAGTAGAAGTACAGTGAAAATCTGCATTATGAGCTAAGGGACAGGATGTCTTTGCCATTGCCGTATCACTTGTTGCCTTTAGTTAGCAATCAAAGCAGAAGTGCAGTAATAATGATAATCATCCCCCTCTTGTAAACCAAAAGGGGAACATCACCACCAGGATACAGTCGTCCAGGTGACTTGGTCTAAGGGCTCATGCACACGAACGTATTTTATTTCCGTGTCTGTTCCGTTTTTTTTTGTGGACCGTATGCGGAACCATTCATTTCAATGGGTCCGCAAAAAATACTGAAGGTACTCCGTGTGCATTCCGTTTCCGTATGTCTGTATTTCCGTTTCGCAAAAAAATAGAACTTGTCCTATTATTGTCCACATTACGGACAAGGATAGTACTGTTCTATTAGGGACCAGCTGTTCCTTTCTGCAAAATACGGAATGCACACGGACGTCATCCGTATTTTTTGCGGATCTGTTTTTGCGGATCCGTTTTTTTCATACTGTCGTGTGCATGAGGCCTTAGCCAAACACAGATGTATGTACTAACTAGTGCAGGCCAGGACTAAGGATACAACGTGATACTTTTATTAATCCATATTAAAATTTTCTATTCATGGACGTAAGTATTTCACCACAAAGACTTACACATTTCAGACACAAAATATACCCTTAGCAGTAGCATGAGTGCATCAGACATTTTAAAATAACATATAACCAATCCAATTTGGTAAACTAGATTAACACCTTAAATGCAGGCCCATTTTTGATTTTGCATTTTCATTTTTTCCTCCCCACGTTCCAATAGCCATTAATTTTAAAGTTTTCCATTCATATAGCCATATGAAGGATTATTATTATTATTATTTTTATTTTTTTTTGCAGGATAAATTGCATTTTTTAAAGGCAGCATTTTATCTAGCATGTCTGTTATTGGAAAATGGAAAAAAAAAATCTGCTCAGGTCCTGGTGGTTTTTACATTACAGCGTTCACTGTGCACTAAAAATGACATGGTCTTATTCTGCAGCTCAATATGAATACAACTATACCAAACTGTATAGTTTTTGTGTTTTACTACTTTTTAAAAAATTAAAACCTTTGAAAAAAATCGACATTTTTTTTTGCATCTCCATTTTCTGACAGCCATAACCTTTTGTTATATTTCCATCCACAGAGCTATATGAGGGCTTGTTTTTTTAAGGGAAAGGGAAGTGATTTAAACGTTTAATATTTTAATTAGTGATGAGCGAAGTATTGAAAATTTCTACCACAGTTATGTAGATGGCGATAAAATACATCTGCCTGTAATACTGGCAGCAATGTACCTACACAATTGATTAACTATGAATGTGGGTGGACTAGAACATAATGCACACAGCGTTACACTCTCCCTGCCCTGTCCCTGCAGTTTAACTTCCAAGCCTTCACACAGAGATTGGGCCACCTATGATGAGGCAGAGTAGCCTAGATATACAGGATTTATCACGATTTGTGACAAATTAATTTGTAACAAATTGAATTTCTTGTCAAAGTTGGTTGAATTGGCCAAATCAAGTTTTTCAAACCTTCCCTCATCTCTAGATATAGCAATATAATATTTGCAATAAATTGTCTTAGAACTATACTTTCAATATCATGCGTATAGCAAAGCAACTTTATGTTATTTTTTTGAAAGTGACATTAATTCCATTGTGCTTTATATCTATTAAGGTGTATACATACATAATATACAACACAAGTATACTGGGCATGAACTTAATAACAGACTGGTACAGAGGGGAGAGGACCCCAAATGTGAAAGCTTACAATCTACAAAGGAAAGAGAAAAGAGACAGTATGAAAGGTTAAAAGTTACCTATCTAGCTATGTAGATGGGAACATACTTATTGTAGGCGGTTGGATTTTCTGAAGAGATGAGTTTTCTGTTTGGTTTTGACGGTTTGGATGTTTATGGAGAGTCTGATTTGCTGGGGTAGCGAGTTCTAGAGTATGGGGGATACATGTCAGAAATCTTGTAAGTGAACAAAGATTTCTAAGAACAAAGGAGAAGGTCTTGTGAGGATTGGAGTTTATATGTGAAGATGTTTCAGATAAGCAGATCAGAGATGTAAGGACTGAACAAATTGTGGATGGCCTTATATGTATTTGTTAGTATCTTGAACTGAATTTATGGGGCAATGGGGAGTCAGTGTAGGGATTGGCAGAGGGCATAAAGAGAGGAAAAAACAAGAGGTGAGGTAACAGTTAACTAAATTATTAACATTTCACTGTTAGCATTTTAGTTGACTCAGGGTTGAAGAGGGAGAAAATATGAGCAATATTGCTGAGTTGAAATTGGCAGGTAGAAGTAAGTGTTTGGATATGTGGTTTGAATGACAGGGCAGTATCAAATATTATCCCCAGGCAGTGGACCTCTGAGACTGGAGAAAGCATGGTGCTGTTAACTGTGACTTGGGGAAAAGATGTTGAATTCTGTTTTCTCGTTGTTGCTTTGTAAGAAGCAGGAGGAGATGAATGAAGACATAGCTGGTAGGCATGTCAAGATTCTAGATAGAAGGGAAGTGACTCTGGGCCAGAGAGGTGGATTTGAGTGTCATCAGCATAGAGGTGGTATTGGATTTGGAAACCATGGGACTCTATGAGCTGAATGTGTAAATGGAGAAAAGAAGGGGACCCAAGATAGAGCCTTGGGGGACACCAACAGAGAGACAGCATGAGGAGGTGGTGTATACAAGTGCATCTCAATAAATTAGAATATCATCAGAAAGCTATTTTTTTTCAGTAATGAAATTCAAAAAGTGAAATACACATATTTTATAGAGTCATTACAAACAGAGTGAACTTTTTTAAAGTTTTTATTTATGTTAATGTTGATGATTATGGCTTACAGCCAAGGAAAACCCAAAATGTTGGCCAAATGAAAAGTATGTACAGTAAATGCACTTAATACTTGGTCGGGGCTCCTTTTGCATGAATGACTGCATCAATGCGGTGTGGCATGGAGGCGATCAGCCTGTGGCACTGCAGAGGTGTTATGGAAGCCCAGGTTGCTTTGATAGCAGCTTTCAGCTAGTCTGCATTGTTGGGTCTTGTGTCTCTCATCTTCCTCTTCACAATACCCCATAGATTCTCTATAGGGTTAAGGTCGGGCGAGTTTGCTGGCCAATTAAGCACAGTAATACTGTGGTTATTAAACTAGGTATTGGTACTTTTGGCAGTGTGGACAGGTGCCAAGTCCTGCTGGAAAATAAAAATTCCATCTCCAAAAAGCTTGTCGGCAGAGGGAAGCATGAAATGCTCTAAAATTTCCTGGTAGACCGCCGCACTGACTTTGGTCTTGATAAAACACAGTGGACCTACACCAGTAGATGACATGGCTCACCAAACCATCACTGATTGTGGAAATTTCACACTAGACTTCAAGCAGCTTGGATTGAGTGCCTCTCCACTCTTCCTCCAGACTCTAGGACCTTGATTTCCAAATGAAATGCAAAATTTACTTTCATCTGAGAACAACACCTTTTACCACTGAGCAACAGTCCAGTTCTTTTTCTCCTTGGCCCAGGTCAGACGCTTCTGGCGTTGTCTATTGGTCATGAGTGGCTTGACACATGGAATGCGACACTTGTAGCCCATGTCCTGGATACGTCTGTGTGTGGTGGCTCTTGAAGCACTGAATCCAGCAGCAATCCACTCCTTATGAATTTCCCCCAAATTTAGGAAAGGCCTTTTCTTCACAATCCTATCAAGGCTGCGGTTCTCCCTGTTGCTTGTGCACCTCTTTCTACCACCCTTTTTCCTTCCACTCAACTTTCCATTAATATGCTTTGATACAGCACTCTATGAACAGCCATCTTCTTTAGCAATGACATTTTCTGGCTTACCCTCCTTGTGGAGCGTGTCAATGACAGCCTTCTGGACATCTGTCAAGGCAGCAGTCTTCCCCATGATTGTGTCGCCTACTGAACCTGACTAAATGACCTTTTTAAAGGCTTAGGAAGCCTTTGCAGGTGTTTTGGGTTAATTATTCTAATTTTCTGAGATAATGACTTTTGGGTATTCCTTGGCTGTAAGCCATAATCATCAACATTAACAGAAATAAACACTTGAAAAAGTTCACTCTGTTTGTAATGACCCTATATATAATATATGTGTTTCACTTTTTGAACTGAATTACTGAACAAAAAAAAAACTTTTTGATAATATTCTAATTTATTGAGATGCACTTGTATGGGAAATGCCAAAAGTACTGTTGGTGAGGTATGAGGAGATGCATGAGAGGGCCAGGTCTCTGATGCTAAGAAAAGAAAGGGTTTGCAACATGAGAGAGTGATCAACTGTGTCAAAGGCAGAGGAGAGGTCAAGAAAGAGAAGTATAGAGTGACGAGGTTTTGTGGTAGCAGATCACTGTCAACACTGGTTTGGGCAGTTTGAATGGAGTGATTGGGTCAGAAGTCAGATTGTAGAAGATAAAACAGTACATGGGATGACAGGAGGAAAGACAGTTCAAGATGGACATGATGTTCTAGGAGTTTTGATGCAAATGGGTCAAGTGACATAAGGCAATAGCTGGATACAGAGGATGGGTCTATGGAGAGCTTCTTGAGTTTGTGTGTGATGGTGGCATGTTTAAAATAGAAGCAGGGATAAGTACAGTCATGGCCAAAAGTTTTGAGAATGACACAAATATTATATTTTCACATGATCTGCTGCCCTCTGGTTTTTATGTGTGTTTGTCAGATGTTTTTATCACATACAGAAATATAATTGCAATCATATTATGAGTAACAAAAGCTTATATTAACAGTTGGAATGAGTTAATGCAGCAAGTCAATATTTGCAGTGTTGACCCTTCTTCTTCAGGACCTCTGCAATTCTCCCTGGCATGCTCTCAATCAACTTCTGGACCAAATCCTGACTGATAGCAATCCATTCTTGCACAATCAATGCTTGCATCTTGTCAGAATTTGTAGGTTTTTGTTTGTCCACCCGTCTCTTGATAATTGACCCCAAGTTCTCAATGGGATTAAGATCTGGGGAGTTTCCAGGCCATGGACCCAAAATCTCTATGTTTTGTTCCCTGAGCCATTTAGTTATCACCTTTGCTTTATGGCAAGGTGCTCCATCCTGCTGGAAAAGGTATTGTTGATCGCCAAACTGCTCTTGGACGGTTGGGAGAAGTTGCTCTCGGAGGACATTCTGGTACCATTCTTTATTCATGGCTGTGTTTTTAGGCAAGACTGTGAGAGAGCCGATTCCCTTGGCTGAGAAGCAACCCCACACATGAATGGTTTCAGGATGCTTTACAGTTGGCATGAGACAAGACTGGTGGTAGCGCTCCCCTCGTCTTCTCCGAATAAGCTGTTTTCCAGATGTCCCAAACAATCGAAAAGGGGATTCATCAGAGAAAATGACTTTACAGCAGTCCACTCCCTGTACCTTTTGCAGAATATCAGTCTGTCCCTGATGTTTTTTCTGGAGAGAAGTGGCTTCCTTGCTGCCCTCCTTGAGACCAGGCCTTGCTCCAAGAGTCTCCGCCTCACAGCGCGTGCAGATGCACTCACACCTGCCTGCTGCCATTTCTGAGCAAGCTCTGCACTGCTGGTAGCCCCATCCCGCAGCTGAAACACTTTTAAGAGACAGTCCTGGCGCTTGCTGGTCTTTCTTGGGCGCCCTGGAGCCTTTTTGGCAACAATGGAACCTCTCTCCTTGAAGTTCTTGATGATGCGATAGATTGTTGACTAAGGTGCAATCTTTCTAGCTGCGATACTCTTCCCTGTTAGGCCATTTTTGTGCAGTGCAATGATGACTGCACGTGTTTCTTTAGAGATAACCATGGTTAACAGAAGAGAAACAATGATGCCAAGCACCAGCCTCCTTTTAAAGTGTCCAGTGGTGTCATTCTTACTTAATCATGACAGATTGATCTCCAGCCCTGTCCTCATCAACACCCACACCTGTGTTAATGGAGCAATCACTGAAACGATGTTAGCTGGTCCTTTTAAGGCAGGGCTACAATGACGTTGAAATGTGTTTTGGGGGATAAAGTTCATTTTCTAGGCAAATATTGACTTTGCAAGTAATTGCTGTTAAGCTGATCACTCTTTATAACATTCTGGAGTACATGCAAATTGCCATTATAAAAACTGAAGCAGTAGACTTTGTAAAAATTAATATTTGTATCATTCTCAAAACTTTTGGCCATGACTGTATAGTGGTTAGGTAAGGGATGATGTGAGATAGGATTGGGTCAAAGTCAAGGACCCAGGTGGTGAGGTGTTATTTAAATATTAAGGGATAAAGCTTTTCCTCAGTGATATTAGTAAATTGGGTTAACTAGAAAGAGCACTGAGTAGTGCTGAAGGTGGGTTTCAAGGATTGCTAATGCAGGCTTTCTCATATTTTTTTTAATGTTTGAAATATGAGTCAAAGTCTTCAAAGATGAGGGGTTTGGGAGGAGGTATTAAACAATTGTTTGGGGTGATGGGAAAGAGATGTTATAAGAGTAGTGAAGTAGGCCTGTTAAGAAAAAGAAATAAATGGTAATTTCTACATGCATATCATAAAGTTATGATGGGCCGTACTGTATGTGTCAAAAACAGATTCTTGCAAGCCTACCTCACAGCATGATCTTAGATCATGTAGTGAAATGCAATAAAAATGCAATGTGAACACTGATTGGTGCATATGTCGATTTTAAAAATATGTACATGTATGATGTCATTATGTCAGTTGTTATGGTGTGGATATATAAGGTATAACCTATGTCAGTTTCTTGTTGTTGATTATAATAAACGTGGCCGTTGGTTACATGTTGTTTTAGAACTAGGGACACCTTGCTTGTCCAAAGCCCGTAAACATTTGTGCTGAACAACTTATATCCATAGATCCATATCCATCTTTTATATGGAACGGTACTTGTGAAAGGCATGTTGACGTTCAAACTTTTAAACATAAATCAACCTACTCACCATACAATTGCACTTCTTTGGAATTTTCTGTATTTATTTTTCAAAACTTGGCAAAGATCATCAGTCAGTACACACACTGAAGCTTCTCATTACTGAGCACTCTGGTCACATGACATTTTCGGGAGGACTCATTATCTTCATTATGCTCCGCTTAGCTTATGCCCATAGTTAATTGTTAATATGCGTTCTCTCTAGTGTAAATAGAAGTACTTGCTCCGTTCAAATGAATGGAGAGTGTACTTACACTGCACTTCTGAGACAATGGACAGTGTAATGAAGAGGAAGTAGCTCTCACAAGGAGCACTGCCTCCTCTTCAAATAGCTGATTGGTGGGGGTGCCAGGGATCTGACCCTCGCTGATCAGATATTGATGACCTATCCTCAGGATAGTTTATCAATATAAACAGGCTCGCCCAACCCCTTTAACTTATTTCTAGTTTGACATAAGTTACCTTTCTACATCTCGATTTGTAAAGTTTATGTTTCAAATAAGACTGACAATTTTTTATGATATTTGTTTGCTTCCAGTCAATTGTATATGCCCCTTTTTTATTGCTGTATTTCTGAGAAGACATAGTTTATTCTCTGTTACTTTATTGAAGCATGCTTTTAAGCCTGCACACAATTTTTGTAGGTTGGATTGGATTTGTTTAGTGATGATCGAGCACCCCGATGCTCGGGTGCTCAGGTGTTCTGGCCGAACACTAGGTGGTGCTCGAGTGCTCGGCCGAGCACCCGAGTATAATGGAAGTCTATGGGAGAAGACCAGGCACCCCCTGCTCTGCAGAAGGGAGAGTGTCTGGTTGATAGGGAAACGTGAGAAAATGGTGGAAACACCTCTGAAATGGTTAGGGAACAGCATGGGGAGGATGTCTGGATGCATCTTGGACACTGAAGTTGCTGCTGTTAACGATGATGTCCAAGTATTACGCCACTTTTATGGAATGACAAAAATACACCCCCAAAACCCAAGACAACATCGATTTTAGAGGAAATGTTGTTAGGAAACATATATGTACTTGTACGTAAAGTGCAAGTAGCAGCACGCCCTCACCCCTAATGTTTTAGATGGTCAGATCAGCAGCAGACCCTCAACCCAAATGTTTTTGAGTGTCAGCGGCACTGCACGTCAACTTGTCAGGATGAGGACCAGAGTGAAGAAGTAACACAGTAACATAGTTTATAAGGCCAAAAAAGACATCTGTCCATCCAGTTCGGCCTGTTATCCTGCAATTTGATCCAGAGGAAGGCAAAAAAAAAACCCTGTGAGGTAGAAGCCAATATTCCTCACTTTAAGGGAAAAAATTCCTTCCCGAAGAGGAAGAGGAAATAGTGTACAATGAAATCACTGGCCCAACATGGGAAGGAGGCAAGCTGAGCGAGGACAGCAGTACAGAGGGGGAGGGATGCGCAGCACCGCGACAGGCTGTAAGAGGCAGTGGGGTGGCAAAAGGGAGAAGGCAGGCCACACCAACAAATGTGGATGATAAAAGAATTGTCATTTGCAACCTGTGACGTACCAAAATGAGCAGGGGCATGAACACTAGCAACCTGACTACCACCAGCATGATCAGCAGCAAAGCACCCTAATAGGTGGGCCAAACGTCTGGATCCACAATTGGTGTCTGCGGGTCACGCCACTGCCTCCTCTTCCTTGTGTTTTGTTCTAGCCAAGATGCAGGCCCATATGCCTCCCCCCTGCACCTTGACCCTCGCAAGCAACATCAGCGAGCACATCCACTTCTGTGTCCCAGCGCAGCGTACAGATGTCCATACCCCAGGCCTTTCAACGAAAGCGCAAATGCCCAGCCACCCACCCACCGGCCTTAGCACTAAATGCACACCTTTACAAATTGCTGGCGCTGAAAATGTTGCTTGTGGACACTGAGGCGTTTCGCAGTCTGATGGCGGCTGTCCCTCGTTACTCAGTACCTAGCCACCAATATTTTTGCTGGTGTGCCCTCACCGCCTTACACCAGCATGTGTCCCGTAACATAACCCGTGCCCTGACCAATGCAGTTACTTGGAAGGTCCACTTAACGACTGACACATGGACAAGTGCTTCTGGCCAGAGACGCTACATTTCCCTGACGGCACACTGGGTGAACGTTGTGGAGGCTGGGAGCGAGTCGTACCCTGGGATGGCACAGGTGCTACCGACACAAAGGATTGCGGGCCCTACTTCCATCAGGATTTCCGCTACCACCTACATTAGCGGCTGCAACCCCTCCTTCTCCTCTGCCACTTCCATCTACGAATTCTCATCTTGCAGCACCAGTCAGCCATCAGTGAGTAACTGGAAGCAGTTTAGCACAGTGGTGGGGAAGCGGCAACAGGCTGTGCTGAAACTTATTTGCTTAGGTGACAAACAACACACCGCCACAGTGCTGTGGCAGGGTATAAGGGACCTACACAAATTTGCCTGAGCTGCTGGTGAAGGTGCCCATTTCCGAAAGTCACCTACAGCTTCCGCCTGTCTGGCAACACTGCTGCAGCGCTTACACTTGCCAGCTCACTGACTGCTGTGCGTCCTGAGCACGCGCTGGAATTCTACCTGGTCACAATGAAGACGAAGAGTGCTGCATGTGGAAAAGGTTCTGATGAGCGGCCTAATGTCACAACTAGGAGGGAAAAGTTTTGTAAAATGGTACAGGAGTACCTAGCTGACAATGTCAATGTCCTCAGCGATCCCTCTGTGCATAATAATTATTGGGTGTCTAAGCTGGACACGTGGCACGAACTGGCGCTCTACGCCTTGGAAGTGCTGGCCTGCCCTGCCGCCGACGTTTTGTCGGAGGGGTTATTTAGTGCCGCTGGGGGCATAATAACTGCTAAGCGCATCGCCTGTCAACTGAAAATACTGACACTAATAAAAATGAACAAGGCCTGGATTGCCCCTGACTTCGCTACCGCACCAGAGGAAAGCGGCTGAACATAAAGGAACTTTAAATGTGGCTTTTAAGGTGTATTGAATACATTGTATTTCCATTCACCCCTTCCTCTTCTCGTCCTCTTCCTCCATCATATCAAACTACTTATTAGGCTGCCTCGCCTTTAAATATTTAAGAGGTTCACCAGCAGGCCCTCACCCCTAATTTTTTAACCTAAAAAATTAACCTCACTCTGGGCCTCCTTCTGACATGTTGACTTAACAAGAACCTGTCTTGCGCCACCCTCCAAATTGAGACATGAAGCTAGGAGTTTTGGATGACTTTGTTTCTTGTGCTCTGCCAACAGACACTGTTTCACCACACCCACCGTGCACCATCAGCAGCACGCCCACTTCCCAGTCCCTTACTGCTCGCCTTGCGCATACTAAATGGTATATATGTAAATTTGTCAAAAGTACAGTCGCGCAGATTTTTTTTAGTGTATGAGCAGAAAAATTTCACCGAATTAGCAAACATTATGCAGCAGACACAGTGCAGGTAATGTCACATACCTGTGCTGCATGTGTAGTATAACCTTTTTGTATCCTAAATACCTGACATCCAGTGTATTTTTTTCTGCCGTTATTCATATAATGTATTATGTTTGCAGAATCAGGCACAGATAGTGTAGGGATAGGATTTGGCTAGGCAGGGCTAGTTGTTCTGTTGAAAAGAGCCCAAAGTCCTTTTAAGGACTTTTGTTATATCTGGCTGCAATATTGTTATTCTTGATGGTCAAAATATGCACAAGTTTGCCTAATCTTAACACCAGCTGCGCAGCATGTGCAGGACAATGTATGTTTCTCCTATATACCTGACATTTATTGCGTTTGTTTCTGCCGCTAATCACGGTGACATTACATGTGCAGGACAATGTATGTTTCTCCTATGTACCTGACATTTGTTGTGTTTCTTTTTGCCGCTAATCACGGCGACATTACATGTGCAGGACAATGTATGTTTCTCCTATGAACCTGACATTTATTGTGTTTTTTTCTGCTGCTAATCACGGCGACATTAGCAATGTCGCCTTCAATAGCTGCAGAAATATATACACCGGATTTCTGTTATTTGGGATAAGCAAATGTTAGACAGCAGACGCTGTACAGGTGGTGTTAAGGTCAGGCAACCTTGCACAATTTTTAACCCACCACAAAAATAATATATTGCAGCTAGATATAACAATGGACTTTTTTGTCTTTTTAAAAGAACAACTAGCCCTGCCTAGCCAAATCATATCCCTACAGTATAAGTCCCTCCTTGCGCAAATGTTATATAGCAGATGCAAATGAGGAACTGCGGCCTAAATTATCGGTATTAAATGTAACAACGGATGTCAGCTACTGTACATAGACTTTTGAACGGTTGTAATACGCTGTGCACCTAGCGTTACTAACAGGGCACACTTAGGGGTTTTTTGCCACAAAAAAAAACAAAAAACAGACGTATTTCACAATGGACTTTGGTCTTTTTGGAACAGAAACAATCTTTCTACCTACCTAAATCCTATCCCTATAGTTTAATTCCTTCCTTGGGCAAATTAAACTGCAGACGCAAATGAGGAACTGTGGCCTAAATTAACAGTATTAAATGTAACAACGGATGTCAGCTACATAGACTTTTGAACAGTTGTAATACGCTGTGCACCTAGCGTTACTGACAGGGCACACTTGTTTTTTTTTTGCCACCCCCCCCCAAAAAAAAAGAAGACATTTTTCACAATGGACTTTGGTCTTTTTGGAACAGAAACAATTTTTCTACCTACCCAAATCCTATCCCTATAAATTAATTCCCTCCTTGGGCAAATTAAATTGCAGCAGCAAATGAGAAACTGCGGCCTAAATTAACGGTATTAAATGTAACGGATGTCAGCTACATAGACTTTTGAACGGTTGTAATACACTGTGCACCTAGCGTTACTGACAGGGCACACTTGCAGAAGGATGCAGAAGGATTTAACAATGGACTTTTGTGTCTTTTGAACAATGATACTAACCCTGCCTAAAGAAATTCTATCCCTAAACGATTGTTATACAGCAAGACGCAAAAGAAGTACTGTGGGCTTAACAGGAGAAATTATAGCAAAGTATGTCAGGTATATAGTATACAGAGAGTATCTTACAGCATGCAGCAGCAGCAGCACATGTGGCATTAATTGAAGGCCACCTAGTGCTATTTTCACCACCTTTAAACACCCCAAAAATAATAAAATATTGCTTTGTGCCAGATAAATAGCCCTTAAAAGGGCTTTTGGGTCTTTTTTGAGTGATTTCTATCCCTGCCTAGCGTGCTTCTCTCCCAACAGTGTATGTCCCTCCTTGCTGCAGCAGCGCATGTGGCGTTAATGGCAGGCCACCTATCGCTATTTTCACCACCTTTAAAGTCCTCCAAAATAATAAAGTGTAGGTTTGTGCCAGATATAATAGCCCTTATAAGGGCTTTTGGGTCTTTGTTTAGCGATTTCTATCCCTGCCTAGCGTGCTTCTCTCCCTACACTGTCTGTCCATGCATGCAGCAGCTCTCTTTGTCTAAGACTGGCAGGGTCACATGTCACCGGGTGCTTTATAGCACCCGGTGATGTGACCCGGCTAGCCAATCAGTGTAATGCCAGTAGCTAAGATGGCTACTGGCATTACCCTGAATGCCATCCCTCCCTGCACGCTAATTGGCTAATGATGAATTTCAACCCCAGAGAAGCTATAAATAACAACACTAGATCAAAAGGCACTTCTAAGATCTAGTGACCTGCTTGACAATGTCACAAAGACTACTGACTAAGATGTAACAAATCTAGTGTTGAACGAACATGTTCGGCCGAATACACTATTCGACCGAACATAGCGGTGCTCGGGACCACGCGGTATTCGGCCCAATACCGCGTGGTCCCGAGCACCGCTATGTTCGGTCGAATATTGTATTTGGCCGAACATGTTATTTTTTTTAGGAGAGAATTCACCACTCAATACCCCTTCTCCCAACTTTGCTTCTGCTACAGGAAGAGATGTATTGAGCAGTGGACTCTACCAGCATGGGTGTAAAAAAGGTTAAATTGAACCAACAGAATAGTATTGATTAGTATACACTCCTAACGTGGCTACAGAGTGGGTTGCCTTGTGTCTCCTTTAATAAATGAGTTATGAAAGGGGTGGTCTATCACTGTCTGGAGGTCTGTGTGTGGACACAGTCAGTATAATAGATATGCAGGACGGTTAAAAATATGAATCCATAAATTAAAATACTTTATTTAAATTAAACTACGAAGCAACACTCATTGTATTGTAATATTTTGATATTTCATATAAAATAAATGACCAACAAGAGTTTCTAGAGACCTTTGTGTTTTTTGCACAATGGGTGTGAAGAATGGGCATACAGGGGACAGATCATGTTATTTGAATATTTCTGATTAGTGGGATTTGACAAATCCAAGCCATTAAAATTTCACAAAAAAGTACAGCATCTATATCATATTTCACCATTCTGTGCATTGAGAGATCACTTTAATTTGATAATTTTCACCATAATGAAGTATATCCTATGGCAAGCAGGAAAATATGTCTGAAATTGATAGGAGGTCATGTATTCCCATCCTGGTTTTGACCATTTATTTATGTTGAACCTTGTATAAACGGTTATGCTTTGAAGTACAAAAAAGGGAACATTTTTTGAAACTCATACTGAGATTTTTGAGACATGTATTGTTAATGTATAGCTAGAGATGAGCGAATCGAAGTTGATGAAGTGGAATTCGTTGTGCTTTGTGGTAACGAATTGCTTTTTTTTCTAAAATGGCTACTGCACATGTTACAAAGTGAAAGTAAGAAGTCCGGGAATGAAGGAACCCCCACAATGCCATACAGACAGCAGTCAGCAGATAGCCAGCCCCTGTGATGTCACAGCCCTATAAAATGCCTCCTCCTGCCCGGTCTCTTTTCAATGAACTTCATGCAGTGAGATGTTGCAGGTACTAGGGACAGTGTTTAGAAAAGACTTAATAAAAAAAAATAAAATAAAATTGAGCAGTCCTAGGAAAAATTATTCATAGCATAGGGAAAGGATAGGGAAATATTATCCACATTGTAGGGAGAGAGCAGGGACCAATAGGAGAGTGTAAAGCCTGGGTAAGGAGCTATTCTATTACACCTTGCTGCACTAATTGGGGTTACTAAAAGTAATCCATTACCACAGATTTAAGGTTGTTTAAAAGAGTAATTGCAGTAATCCTAGCATCTGTTATTGGGTTGAAAGTGCTGTCTGATACAACCAATTTTGGGTTGTATTTATTTTAAATATATCAAAGTAAGTCCATTCATCCTTGCTTTTGGGGTGAATTTGCAGTCTGATACAACCAGTTTTGGGGTCTGTTAATTTTAAAGATATAAGTATGTTCATTTATCCTTGCTTTTAGGGTGAGTTTGTGGCTTGATACAAACCGTTTTGGGGTCTGTTAATTTTAAGTATATAAAATTATGTCCATTCATCCTTTCTTTTGGGGTGAATTTGAAGTTTGATTCAAACAGTTTTAGAGTGTGTTTACTTCATATGTAAAAGTACTTTCATTCATCCTTGATTTTGAGGTGAAGCTGCAGTCTGATACAACCAGTTTTGGGGTGTGTTTATTTCATATTTAAAAGTATGTTCATTTATTCTTGCTTTTGGGGTGAATTTGCAGACTGATACAAACAGATTTGGGGTCTGTTAATTTTAAACATTTTAAAGTATGTCAATTCATCCTTGCTTCTGGGGTGAAATTGCAGTCTGATAGTATTGCTCTTTTCCCCTTGCAGTTTCTTTTGATTTTACAGTATGTCGGACAGATATGTGACAGGCCTTTCTAAGGAAATGGTCAGTGGCCAAAATGTTTCTGGAGCAGGCAGGAGTAGTAGCAGAAGAAGGGGGGAGGGCAGCAGCAGTCGCAGAGACAGGCCTTAGCTACCTGTGTCATCAAGCGGTCGTGTCTTGACTGGCAACCCAGCGGTCCTTGAATGGTTGACTCGGTCTTCTACTTTGTTGCAAATGGCATCAGACATCAGCCAGGAGTCGGTGGTTTCCTCTGACATTACCCTTAGTTGGCATGGCCCAGGAACAAGCTATTTGCTCCCACCTGTCCTCAACCTGCCTCTGTCAATTTCTGTTCCCTCAGCTTGAGAAGTATTGTATGCCGTCGGCTCGGCTCCACTTTGCAGCAAGGACGAGATTCTAGTGGACCGTCAGCAGCTACTGCCCAGCTAAGATCTGGAGGAGAGATCCACTGCTTCCTCAGGTTGGCGGGCAAGTAGTGATGATGAAAGTCGCATGGGTGCTGGTGTTGCAATCGGTCAGGCACATTGCCCTGAGACTGGTGAGCATGACATCAGTGACATGCAGACAGTAGTGGACGATGATGTGGCTGATCGCACGTGGGAGCCAGGTAAAGAGGGGGCTTCATCATCATCAGGAGAAGAGGGTGGAAGCTTGCTCATGAGGCAGCAGCTGAGCCAGCAGGGTGGAAGTGTTGCCATGAGTCAGCAGGGTGGCAGCAGTGGGAGGTCGGGAGCCAAACGTGCCCGGAGTAGACCTCCCGCTGCTCAGGAGCCTACCTGTCTGAAAAGAAGGATCACATCAGTGTGGACATTTGCAGAATCTGTGAGCAGAAGGTGAAATGTGACCAGGGCACCAGTGTTGGCACCACTACCCTGCGTCAACACATGCAGCGTCACCATAAAGTGGCCTGGGAAAACAATGATGCTAATGTAGTGGTACTGCCTGAGGCAGCAACCGCTACATCACCCAGTGGTCTGCACCCCTTTTCCGCAAGTCAAGGCTACACCACCTCAGCAGAAAGGAGCTGTGTTTCCTTCCTATCATCTGCTGGTCCTGATGCTCCTGCTCCTCCTACTCCCTGTCAGTCATTTTGTGAGAAATTGATCTCAGAGTCAATTGCAAATAGACAACACTATGCATGTACTCATCCAGCAGGGCAGAAGCTGAATGTGCTCCTGGCCATGTTGCTGGAACTAAAGTCCCTCCCTTTCCATGTAGTTGACTCTGCACCTTTCACAGAACTGATGGCTTGTGCCCAGTCAAGGTGGAGAATCCCAAGCCGTTGTTACTTCACTAAAAAGGAAGTACAAGTCCTGCACATGTACATGAACAGAAGGTGGGCCAGTGTTTGAGCCTTTCAGTGTCTGCTAAAGTTCACGGCAGCACCGACATGTGGAGCTGTAACTATGGTCAAGGACAATATATGTCCTTTACGTCCCACTGAGTAAATGTGTTTCCTGCCCAGCCACACCAGCAACTTGGCTAGGTGAAGGCACAGCTGCCTACACGGTCTCAAGCTTTGGGTCCTGCTCCAATATCCTCTGCTGCCTCCTCATCCTCCACCTTGTCCTCAGCCACCACTGCAGGCACAATTCAGAGAGCTCCTCCAGAATGTGGGTGGACAGGAGCACTTCCCTGTGTGACTTTGATGTTAGCCAGTGGCAGCTCATATGTGACACCTGCTGTTTGCTCTGGCCCTTTGAGGAGGCCACTTTATCTGACAGTCGCCAGGACTATGGAATGAACAACGTAATTCCACTGCTTCATGTCCTGGAACAGATGTTGCAAAATCTTGGGCCTACCTGTACATATCACGGCCACCTGAGCACTGTGGGGATGTACTGGAGAAGGACATTCATGCACAAGCAATGTATACAGAAATGGGTGGTTTTTCTGCCCAAGTGACTGGAGAAGAGGAGCTGGAGGAGCAGGAGGAGGTAAAAGGCAATGAGGAAGACCAGGCAGATAATGCCGAGACACAGTAGTAGACACAGAGAGTCCCTCCCAGTCCTTGTGCAAATGGCTTGATGCATGCTCAGTTGCTAGCGTAGTGACAGCCAAATTGTCACAATTTGGCAGAGGGATGACTACTGCTATCACTCCAAAAATGGGGCCTTTTTTATACCTGCTGAGAGAGAGGACAAACTTAACTACTATTGAGACATCCTATGTAGTCAGTTGGCCGCTGCCTATGTGCACCATCGCCCATCCTCATGAAGGTCTGACCAGGGGGCCCTCTGTGCTCATGTTCCACTGTCATGACTGCTGGGGGGGGGCATGAGCAGTACCAGCTCCATCAGCAGCAACTAAAGACTAGAGTCTCTGATGAACACTTTTCTTCATCCATCTATTGAAGAAACTACCCACCAGCAGCAACAAGACATGGAGCAAAACCTGAACCAGCAGGTGGCGGCATACTTGGACTGCACCCTGCCATCCCACATGGAAGATCCCCTGGACTACTGGGCAGCCAAACTTGATTTGTGGCCGAGTTTGCCCTGGACAATCTTTCCTGCCTGGCCAGTAGTGTGGCATCAGAGTGGGTGTTCAGGAGTGGATCAGGCAGGATTTCCACACACCAGTGCCTGATGCATCAGACTAGATAATTCTGGGTGCCACACCCAAACTTTGTGAGACCAGTTTCTTCTGGCTACCTGCGTCAGTCTCAATTTGGATGTTGCCACTGCCTGATGCCACATACCTGCTGACATGTGCTCCTACTGCCATCCACCATCTTGTGCTGTTACTGCCACTGCTTTTATCCCCCACCTTACCACTCTGTGACTGGGCCATTGTGTTGACTCCTTATGCTGTTGCCACCTCACCATTCTGTCATTGGGTCACTAGGTTGACTCCTCATGCTGTTGCCATTCTCACCAATCTGTGACTGGGCCACTGTGTTGACTCCTCATGTTGTTGGCACCCTCAGCACTCTGTCACGGGCCACTTTGTTGACTCCTCATGATGTTGCCACCTCACTATTCTGTCATTGGGCCACTATGTTGACTCCTAATGCTGTTGGCACCCTCACCACTCTGTCACTTGTCTTAGCATATAAGAGATAGATTTTCACCAGGTATTGAAGTATCAATACCCAATCGATACTTTTGTACCCAAATTGATTCGATAGTGGGTTTTACTATTTTCTAATAGTATTTTCTCAGCACGTGCCATGTTCTCCTCAGCAGCACAGTGGAGAAGGAAGGAGTCTCTCCCTCCCCACTGTGCCGCTGCTGCCATCAATCAGAAAAGAGTAGAGTGGAGGGACTGTGGTCATTGTGCTACCACTGAAGATAAATAACCGGTTACCATACAAAAGTAGTGGGCTCTGCGAACAGGTTCTGAAGAAATCTGTGTGGAATGAGCTGATGACGGTATAAAAGGAGTGCACTCTTTTACTTAACAGTAAAATCTTGGGCCACTGCAAGGTTCTTCATACCTGGCGCTAACATTGACCTGTAAGGCTGAGTTCACACTTGAGTCATTTGGTCAGTGTTGGTCTGGCCCTGTAACTGACCAAATAAGTGAAGTGTGCATTTGGCAAATTTGGCAAACTGTTTGAATTAAATGTTTCAGAAACTCGCTCTTCTCTGTTTATAACTAATGTTTTTTTTTTTATATATATTTTAAAGGATTTTTTGATAAAAGGTATATTTATTGATCCAGTCATTTGTGTATATTTAACAGAGGTTAGTTTGTTGTTTGGACTAGTGAACTTTGCTTGCTTACCAATAGTTCCAATTATATCAAAGAAGCAAATAAAATAATTACAATATTGCAAATGTACAATTTTATATATAAATGTAAAATCAAAATAAATATATACAAATTAACCCAGCTCAAATTAGTCAGAGACATAATTAAACATTACATCCAGTGACTCACAGATGTTTCATATTAAAAAAAAATGTAATTGTTGAACCAGTGGCATTAAATGTATGCTGACGTTTCACTGCAATCACTGCATTGTTCCCAAAGAAAATTATCAATAGGAGTGGATAAAGTGTTTGTAGAATAAACAGGAGTAGCAACATTTAATTGCACCTCTGTCTTTAAAGTACATAAACACACTTGCAATTTTGCTAGTATGGTTTAATAATCTGTGTGTAGCAGACCCTTGACTTTTCATTCATAGGAAACCTATGACTCTTCCCTCATAATACAATGTCTGGAAAATGGAAGAGTACAAAATGAGAGTCAGAATGTGTTTAGCAGCAGCACTAGTCATCTGGCCTGTAATAGTAATAGTAGTAGTGGCACTTGTAGCCACAGTGGTAGCAGTAGAGGCAGTGGTAGCAACGGGATACTGTGGGCAAATACACAGCAGGGAAATGGGAAGGGGTCAAAGAAGCCCACAATAACATATCACAGTGTGCTACAGGTGGTGGGAGGGTGAGGACTATGACTATTGGAAAGGACCTGGTAGCCTAATTGGGGTGCAGAAGAGAAGGTGACATATGAGGAAGAGGGTGGTGGCAGTAGCAGCAATAAAGAGTGGATTCAACACATGGCCAAAACCTCCCAAAACAAGCTCGGCTGCCTTTAGCTCTGTGCGAGCAACTCCTGTATAAATGGCCTCCATCCACAAATCCGTAAAACAGACAAGAATAGGATATGTTCTTATGTTCTATTTTTTTGAAGAAAAGACATGCAGACAAGGAATGCACAGTTTTATTACGGCCCTATTGAAATGAATATGGGACACAAAAAAATGGAACGGACATGGACAAAAAATAAGTTTGTGTGCATGAGCTTCAATTAGAAGGAATAATTGTTGTCAGATGATCATTACTTTTTATGATTTTTTAATGATATAATAAACAGTAGCTATCTGTGCTGTAAAGTGGTGGACATAGAAAGTAGATTGCCATTTTCAAAGAATATTGTTAAGGAGTTATAAGGTCACCATCTGGGCCAAAGCCTGTAAACCCCAAAACTGCTACCAGTCTTTCAAAACTCCTAGGTTTTTCAACAGAACACACCGCAAAGATCGATGGACTTTGCTGCTAGGGACCCTGGTTACACCTCTGAAGTTAGTAGCAGAAAAATAGTGCAGAAAGATTAGTGGCAAACCTACCAGAATAACCAATGATATCCAAAGAAAAGTTGTCAAGCGGGGTCAAAGTGAGGAGAGACAGGTCCATGTAGTAAGCAAGAGGTTAATCCAGAGCAGAGCCAATGAGAATCAATATAAGCAGAAACAGCAGAAACAATCCAAAAACAAGACAGTAGTCAGTTCATTAGTTCAGTTCAGTTCATTATCGCTGCAATTTAGGACAAGTCTCAAACTAGGAGACTTCACTTTCTTGTCTGTGGAATTCAAATTATGTTAATAAGTTTCCCCATGAGCCAGGGGATGCGGCCGGCATAGTTAGCAGGATAACTATAATGAAAAACAGCAGACAGAGGGTTAATCCAGAAAGAAACTAATAGTCAGTTCACTAGTATGATCAATATAAGCAGAAACCACAGACACAGGGTAAATCAAGAAACAGGCCAGTAGTCAGTTCTGCGGGAGGGTCAATACACAGGAATAGGACATGGCACAATATAGAGCTTGGATACAACAAATCACAGGCAAGTCAATTAGGAATCAGCAGTCTTAAATCCCTTGCCTAGTTCTGCGATTGTACACAGAGTCAGAAACCTGATTAAGTGGCTCAGCTTCCAGTCACACTGACAGGTCAACCAGCTGGGACATGATTGGCATGGCAACCCTCCTAGTACAGCCCTGCTTAGTGAACGTCTGACAAATAGTATGTCGATTTTTTGTTTTATAGCTAATTTATCAAGAGTGAGGGGCTCATCATAATGCTCTCTACTTTGACTGTTTAGACAATCCTGATATGATGGATCAGATACCTTCAGAAATGATGAGTCAAGAGAACTTTGTTGTGGTAGCTAAAGGATCCCTGCACAAATAGTATGTTCATCCCAGTGTCACTATCTGGTTTTAAGTGACAGAAAAAAAGAATTCTCTGACGCATTTCTTTAACAGGGTAAATGGTGACAAACAGGCCACTTGTGACAAAATGTGTCACATGTACAAAAAAGTCGTAAACACATAGCTTTTTCCACCACTTTTCTGGCCCAGGGAAATGATAAATCTTCCCCATTATGTCTACAGTTAGTGGTGTAATTATTTTATTTGCTATTTTCGTTACAAAAAGCACTCAGTATGGGCTTAGGTTAAGTATTCCAACAATTCCATGAGTACGCTGTGTGTTCCCTAATACATGAACAATTTCACGCAAACGTAATGCATGCTCAAGTCCAGTACTAACCATGATGCTGTCAATTCTGTTTTTTAGGCCTGAGGTCAGGCCAGAACTTTAGTCCAAAGTATAGGCTCAGATGTGCCTATATTACACTTGTGTGAAATTGACCTTAAAGGGATTTCTTTTTATCATTATATGTTCTTATTAAAGGTGTTCTCCAAGTTAAATTTATTGATGACCTATCCTCAGGCACCCCCACCGATCAGCTGTTTGAAGAGGAGGCGCACGCCGTACCAGTGCTCCCTCCTCTTCATTGTTTACATCCTAGCCATAACAGGGGTACTGGTGAGTAGGTGTAATTACACCTAACCGCCCCATTCATTTCAATGGGAAGGTTCGTTCCCATACAAGTCTATGGGAGTGATCCTTCCCATTGAAATGAATGGGGCGGTTAGGTGTAATTACACCTACTCACCGCTACCCATATTACGGCTAGCGTGTAAACAATGAAGAGGAGGCAGGTACGACGCGCGCCTCCTCTTCAAACAGCTGATCCCCGCTGATCTGATATTAATGACCTATCCTGAGGATAGGTCATCAAAAAATTTAACTTGGAGAACCCCTTTAAGCTACAATAAATATGTTCTAACTTTAAGGTTTTGTCCTCTATTTCTCACTGCATAGTTTTCTTTAAGGAGAAAATATCTCCGTAATACAGCATCCCATAAAACATATACAGAATCTGGCAGCTAAAATTTCTATATACCATCCTTTCAAATTAGGTAAGGTATGGTTGAGCATTGAGTAACAAACATAACGATGTTTATTATAGAGATGAACAAAATGATTCTAAACTAATCAGATTCATTAAAAGTTTGACAAAAATTTGTCTGTGACACACATCTGAATCCGCCATTTCACTTTGAAAATTGGCAGGGCAATGGACAGGAAAGATGAAGATGGAGGATTACATGACACTGGAAGTAAGGAGGGAGAGCTTGCCTTGATTGGCTCAGACACTGACAGAAAGCCTGATCAGCCAATCCAGGGTAGGATTCAGACAAATCATTTTGCTGAGAATTAGAGATGAGCGAGCATACTCGTCCGAGCTTGGTGCTCGTTTGAGTATTACGGTACTCGTAAGTGCTCGGTGCTTGGACGAGTATCTCGCCATGCTCGAGGAAATGGCAACTTCCGCATTGTGCATTTTTGGCACCTATAAACTCAGCCAATCACAAGCCAGGAGACTGTGCGGTACACCCAGCATCACGTGGGGCCCTTACATGTCGATATCAGGGGTTGGCTGGCCTGATCAGGTGACTCTGGAATATACTAGTGACTGCCCATGGTGCTCGGCTCAGATGCTGTCTGGATGTCGTTAGGGATAGAGCTGCTGCGTTTCAGGGAGAGTGTTAGGGCCTGCATTTAGTTCTTTGTTAGGCAGGAGTGATCGAAAAAGAACCCAACAGCCCTTCTAAGGGCTACAAGACATTTTTTTTGTCTCCTGGCTTGGCTGGCTGGCTGGCACTAGTAGTGCACCTATCGCCATATATAACCCTTGTTTTTTTATTGTTATATCTCAGTGATACAAATCCATTTCACACAGCTGCGTGGAACCATTCGGTGTGTCACAGTTCAGCTGTCCACTCACTACAATCCGTATTTTCTGTCCAGGTGACACTTTCTGTACGTCACTTAATCCAACAAGGTCTTTTGCTCTCACGTATACAGCTAGATCACAAAAATCTATGTGCGACATTTGTCTGGGTCGCAGTCAAAATAGCCACCGTCAGCAGGGTGTGAGTTAGCTCTATGATAGTTTCTGCACGTCACGTTCCAAAAAAAACAAAACTAAAAAAAAAATATAAAAAAATATATATATAAAAAAATAGTTTCTTTGTTGTTTTAGCTCAGTGATACGAATCCATTTCACACAGCTGCGTGGAACCATTCTGTGTGTCACAGTTCAGCTGTCCACTCACTACCATCCGTATTTTCTGTCCAGGTTACAATTTCTGTACGTCACTTAATCCAACAAGGTCTTTTGCTCTCACGTATATAGCTTGATCACAAAAATCTCTGTGCGACATTTGTCTGGGTCGCAGTCAAAATAGCCACCGTTAGCAGGGTGTGAGTTAGCTCTATGATAGTTTCTGCACGTCACGTTCCAAAAAAAACAAAACAAAAAAAAAATATAAAAAAAAGAAAAAATATAAAAAAAATAGTTTCTTTGTTGTTTTAGCTCAGTGATACGAATCCATTTCACACAGCTGCGTGGAACCATTCTGTGTGTCACAGTTCAGCTGTCCACTCACTACAATCCGTATTTTCTGTCCAGGTGACACTTTCTGTACGTCACTTAATCCAACAAGGTCTTTTGCTCTCACGTATATAGCTTGATCACAAAAATCTCTGTGTGCGACATTTGTCTGGGTCGCAGTCCAAATAGCCACCGTCAGCAGGGTGTGAGTTAGCTCTATGATAGTTTCTGCAAGTCACGTTCCAAAAAAAACAAAACTAAAAAAAAAATATAAAAAAAGAAAAAATATAAAAAAAATAGTTTCTTTGTTGTTTTAGCTCAGTGATACGAATCCATTTCACACAGCTGCGTGGAACCATTCGGTGTGTCATAGTTCAGCTGTCCACTCACTACAATCCGTATTTTCTGTCCAGGTGACACTTTCTGTACGTCACTTAATCCAACAAGGTCTTTTGCTCTCACGTATATAGCTTGATCACAAAAATCTCTGTGCGACATTTGTCTGGGTCGCAGTCAAAATAGCCACGGTCAGCAGAGTGTGAGTTAGCTCTGTGATAGTTTCTGCACGTCACGTTCCAAAAAAAACAAAACTAAAAAAAATATAAAAAAAAGAAAAAATATAAAAAAATAGTTTCTTTGTTGTTTTAGCTCAGTGATACGAATCCATTTCACACAGCTGCGTGGAACCATTCTGTGTGTCACAGTTCAGCTGTCCACTCACTACAATCCGTATTTTCTGTCCAGGTGACACTTTCTGTACGTCACTTAATCCAACAAGGTCTTTTGCTCTCACGTATATAGCTTGATCACAAAAATCTCTGTGCGACATTTGTCTGGGTCGCAGTCAAAATAGCCACCGTTAGCAGGGTGTGAGTTAGCTCTACGATAGTTTCTGCACGTCACGTTCCAAAAAAAACAAAACTAAAAAAAAAATATACAAAAAAAATATATATAAAAAAATAGTTTCTTTGTTGTTTTAGCTCAGTGATACGAATCCATTTCACACAGCTGCGTGGAACCATTCTGTGTGTCACAGTTCAGCTGTCCACTCACTACAATCCGTATTTTCTGTCCAGGTGACACTTTCTGTACGTCACTTAATCCAACAAGGTCTTTTGCTCTCACGTATATAGCTTGATCACAAAAATCTCTGTGTGCGACATTTGTCTGGGTCGCAGTCCAAATAGCCACCGTCAGCAGGGTGTGAGTTAGCTCTACGATAGTTTCTGCACGTCACGTTCCAAAAAAAACAAACTAAAAAAAAATATAAAAAAAGAAAAAATATAAAAAAAATAGTTTCTTTGTTGTTTTAGCTCAGTGATACGAATCCATTTCACACAGCTGCGTGGAACCATTCCGTGTGTCACAGTTCAGCTGTCCACTCACAACAATCCGTATTTTCTGTCCAGGTGACACTTTCTGTACGTCACTTAATCCAACAAGGTCTTTTGCTCTCACGTATATAGCTTGATCACAAAAATCTCTGTGCGACATTTGTCTGGGTTGCAGTCAAAATAGCCACCATCAGCAGGGTGTGAGTTAGCTCTACGATAGTTTCTGCGCGTCACGTTCCAAAAAAAACAAACTAAAAAAAATATATAAAAAAAATAAAAAATATAAAAAAAATAGTTTCTTTGTTGTTTTAGCTCAGTGATACGAATCCATTTCACACAGCTGCGTGGAACCATTCTGTGTGTCACAGTTCAGATGTCCACTCACTACAATCCATATTTTCTGTCCAGTTGACACATTCTGTACGTCACTTAATTAAACTAGACTGAACAAGTTTGTGGGTTTCAGTAAAGCAGGCCCATTTATTTTATTTTTTTTATATAATACACTTATATACAGAAAATGTTGAACCCAAGGGCTAAGGGTCGAGGACGAGGGCGTGGGCATTCAATTACTGCAGGGGGCAGAGGCCGTGGTCCTGGGCAGGGTGAGACAGTACCTGCTGATGAGGGAGCAGGGGAACGCCGCAGAGCTACACTCCCTAGCTTCATGTCTCAACTTACAGGGACACGTGGTTGAGGACTGTTGAAACCACAACAGTGCGAACAGCTGATGTCGTGGATTGTGGACAATGCTTCAAGTAATTTGTCCACCAGTCAGTCTTCCACGCAGTCCACCCACGTTACCAAAGGGAGCACTCCTCTGGCTCCTCCACCTCAACCTCCTTCCCCCCAGTCTGCCCCCTCCCAGGAAAATTTGGAATGCGATCCCGCAAACTCTCAGGAACTGTTTTCTGGACCCTTCCCAGAGTCACAAACCACTTCTCAGGTTGCTGTTTTCTTCGTTCCCGATGCCCAAGTTTTCCAACTGTCACAGTCTGTGGGTGATGATGATGATGATGATGATGACAATGTTGACTTAGTGAAAGAAGTTTGTAAAGAGGTGTCGGACGATGAGGAGACACGGTTGTCAGACAGTGGTGAAGTTGTTGTCAGGGCAGGAAGTCCGAGGGGGGAGCAGACTGAGGGGGAGCAGACTGAGGAATCGGAGGATGACGAGGTGTCTGACCCAAGCTGGGTTGATAAGCCGAGTGAAGACAGTGCTTCTGAGGCGAAGGCGAGTGCTGCACCAGAACAGGTTGGAAGAGGCAGTGGTGTGGCCAGAGGGAGAAGCAGGGCCAGAGCTGGTGCATCAGCAGCAACTGTTTCACGTAGTGAAGCTCCCGTGGCGAGGCCTAGATGTTCGCAAGTCTGGAGATTCTTTAAAGAAAGTGAGGATGACCGACGGACTGTGGTGTGCAAACTGTGCCACACCAGGATCAGCAGGGGTGTCATCACTACTAGCCTAACCACCACCAGCATGCGCAGGCATAAGAGTGCTAAACACCCCACTCAATGGAACCAAGGCCGTTCACCACCTCCTGCGGGTCACACCACTGCTCCTTCCCCTGTGTCACTCGCTGCCTCTCTTAGTCAACCCCCTGCCCAGGACCCCGTCACGAGTGCCTCCCGCCGGAAAACCACACCTTCGCCTCCACGATCCTCCACAGTGTCCACCAATGTGTCCCAGCGCAGCGTTCAGCTGTCTTTACAGCAGATCCTGGAGCGCAAGAGGAAATACAGTTCCACCCACCCACATGCCCAAGCCCTCAACGTCCACATCTCTAAATTGCTGAGCCTGGAGATGCTGCCCTATAGGCTGGTAGAGACCGAGGCCTTTCGCAATCTCATGGTGGTGGCTGCCCCTCGGTATTCGGTCCCGAGCCGCCACTATTTTTCCCTGATGTGCCGTCCCATCCCTACTCCAGCACGTGTCACAGAACATCATCCGTGCCCTAATCAACGCTGTTTCTGAGAAGGTCCACCTAACCACGGACACGTGGACAACTGCTGCTGGGCAGGGACACTATATCTCACTGACGGCACATTGGGTTAACTTGGTGGAGGCTGGGACCGAGAATGACCCTGGGGCCGCTCATGTACTGCCCACACCGAGGATTGCGGGGCCTACCTCGGTCACGGTCTCTCAGACGTACTATGCCTCCTCCTCCGACCCCTTCTCCTCCACCGAATTACCATCCGTGGGCACGGCGCCTTCAGTCGGTAGCTCTAGGCGCAGCAGCAGTGCCGTGGGTAAGCGCCAGCAGGCGGTGCTCAAACTGCTGAGCTTAGGTGACAATAGGCACACCGCCCAAGAACTGTTACAGGGCATCACGGCGCAGACTGATGTGTGGCTGGCACCGCTGAACCTCAAGCCAGGCATGGTTGTGTGTGACAACGGGCGTAACCTGGTGGCGGCTCTGCAACTCGGCAGACTGACACATGTGCCACACCTGGCCCACGTGTTTAATCTCATAGTTCCGCGGTTCCTCAAGACATACCCCAATCTGTCTGATTTGCTCACCAAGGTGCGCCGCATCTGTGCGCATTTCCGCAAATCCAGCACAGATGCTGCCACTCTCAGGGCAGGCGCAGCGCCGCCTACAACTGCCCGCTCACCTACTGTTGTGCGACGTGCCCACGAGATGGAATTCGACATTAAACATGTTATCCAGAGTTTACCAGCAGCGCAGAGCGATTGTAGACTGCCAGATGTCAACTTCCACCAGAACTGGTAGTCAGGTCACTCAGATTCCTCAAGTCTACAATGAGGAGTGGGCGTGGATGTCTGATATCTGCCAGGTGTTGACCAACTTTGAGGAGTCAACATAGATGGTCAGCGGCGATGCCGCCATTATCAGCCTCACCATCCCGCTGCTTTGCCTGTTGAAAAAATCAATGCTCAGCATCAAGTCGGATGCTTTGCGCTTGTCACAAGAGATGGTGGAGGAAGATACGTCGCTTGATAGCCAGAGCACCCTCCGGTCTGTTTCTCAGCGCGTATCGGAGGAGGGGGATGAGGATGAGGAGGAAGAGGAGGAGAATGTTGGCGAGACAGTAGAGGGTACCAGTGCTCAGTCCTTAACTCTTGAGCGTGTATGGGCTGAAGAGGAGGACTTGGAGGAGGAGGAGGAAATGGAGAGTCAGGCCAGTGAGGAGAGGGAATTCTTACGTGTTGGGACTCTGGCGCACATGGCAGACTTCATGTTAGGCTGCCTATCCCGTGACCCTCGCGTTAGAAGCATTTTTTCAAACACCGATTACTGGGTGTTTACTCTCCTGGACCCACGGTACAAGCAGAACCTTTCCACTCTCATCCCTGCAGAGGAAAGGAGTATGAGAGTGAATAGATATCAATAGGCCCTGGTGCACAAGTTGAAACAATCCTTCCCATCTGACGCCGCTAGCGGCAGAGGGCATGGTTCTGTGTGCCAAGTAGCGGGGGAGAGGAGCCGAGCAGGCAGCTTGTCCAGCACTGGCAAGGGAACGCTCTCCAAGGCCTTTGCCAGTTTTATGTCACCCCAGCAAGGCACTGTCACTTGTCCCCAGTCTAGGCAGAGTAGGGGGGAGCTGTACAGAAAGATGGTGAGGGAGTACCTAACTGACCATTTCAACGTCTGTAGTGATCACTCTGCTCCATACAACTACTGGGTTTCAAAGCTCGACATGTGGCCTGAACTGGCGCTGTACGCCTTGGAGGTGCTGGCCTGCCCTGCCGCTAGCGTGCTGTCAGAGCGGGTATTCAGTGCAGCTGGTGGCGTCATCACCGATAAGCGTACACGCCTGTCAACTGACAGCGCTGACAGGCTCACGCTTATTAAAATGAACAAAGCCTGGATTTCACCGGAATTCAAATCTCCTCCGGGGGAAAGTAGCTAAAGATTAACATTACTTATGTATCCGATTCCTCTTCTCTACTCCTCCTCCTCCTCCTCCATGTCGTCTTTGCCTAACGCTGACCAAAAAAACGCCATTTTTTAGAGGTCCAACTGGCACTCTTTTACCACAATTTTTCAGGAGGGCCCCCTACAGGCCCTCTCTTCAAACAATTTTTCCAGAGGTCCACCTACAGGCCCTCTCTCCAAACAATTTTTCCGGAGGTCCACCTACAGGCCCTCTCTCCAAACAATTTTTCCGGATGTCCACCTACAGGCCCTCTCTCCAAACAATTTTTCCGGAGGTCCACCTACAGGCCCTCTCTCCAAACAATTTTTCCGGAGGTCCACCTACAGGCCCTCTCTCCAAACAATTTTTCCGGAGGTCCACCTACAGGCCCTCTCTCCAAACAATTTTTCCAGAGGTCCACCTACAGGCCCTCTCTCCAAACAATTTTTCCGGAGGTCCACCTACAGGCCCTCTCTCCAAACAATTTTTCCGGAGGTCCACCTACAGGCCCTCTCTCCAAACAATTTTTCCGGAGGTCCACCTACAGGCCCTCTCTCCAAACAATTTACGTCTTTTTCCTATCTTTCTCTCTCTTTAACCCCTTAACGCCGAATGACGGCTTATCCCGTCATGGGCAGGAGCCGCTTGCCGCCCAATGACGGGATAAGCCGTCATGGCATTAAACTGTCACCATGTCTGATGACATGGTGACAGTGCTGAGACCCCGGCTGTTACTTACAGCCAGGGGTCTCAGCTAACCAGCCCGGGACCAATGGGGGCGGTCCCGGGCTAGCGATCGCTGTGATTGGCTAGTCTGTTCAGACTAGCCAATCGCAGCGATCGTGCTGCAATAAACTGTAAAATTAAAAAAAAAAAATTAGCAGTATAATATATATATATATATCCCCCCCCCACCCCACTGTTTTCTTTGATGGCCGTTTGGGTGGGTGGGGGGGGAGATATAGCGGCCAGGCTGGCGGCCGGGTGGGCGATGTGCGGGCGGCTTCGGCGAGAGTGCCGCCCGCAATAATATTTCAGGATGGCCGAGCATTTTCAAGCAGAGTATCAGCATACAGCTGATACTCTGCTTGAAACTGCTGACATCGGTGCTGGCACCGATGTCAGTAGTTTAACCCCTTCCATGCCGCGGTCCGTAGGGACCGCTGTATGGAAGGGGTTAACAGGGAGGGAGCTCCCTCCCTCTCCCATCGGGCGCTGGCAGCGCCGATGGTGTGGCCAGATGAGAGGGAGGAAGCTCCCTCTCCCTTCCATCGGGACGCTGCTCTGCTGTAGCAGCGTCCCGATGGTTACCATGGCAACCAGACGCTTTCAGAAGCGTCTCGGTTGCCATGGTGTAAGCTAAGCCTCATCAGGCTCCTGCTAAAGGCAGGAGCCTGACAAGGCTTAGCAAGAGTGAAAATGCACTGCAGTACACTATACAGTGTACTGTAGTGTATTATAGAATAATCAGACCCACTGGATCTTCAAGAACCAAGTGGGTCTGAGTCTAAGAAAGTGTAAAAAAAAGTAAAAAATTTTTAAAAAAAATGTAAAAAAAAGTGTTAAAAAAATCCCTTTTTCCCCCCAAAACTCAAATTTGAAATTAGTAAAAAAAGATAAAAAATACCCCAAGCATGTTAGGTATCGCCACGTTCGTAACAACCTGCTCTACAAAAATATCACATGTCCCAACCCCTCAGGTGAACTCCGTAAAAAAATAAAAATAAAAACAGGTTCAAAAAAGCTATTTTTGTCACTTTACATCACAAAAAGTGTAATAGCAAGCGATCAAAAAGGCGTATGCCCCTCAAAATAGTACCAATCTAACCGTCACCTCTTCCCGCAAAAAATGAGCCCCTACCTGAGACAATCGCCCAAAAAATAAAAAAAACTACAGCTCTCACAATGGAGACACTAAAACATGGATTTTTTTTGTTTCAAAAATGATATTATTGTGTAAAACTTAAATAAATTAAGAAAACTATACATGTTAGGTATCGCCACGTCCGTAACAACCTGCTCTACAAAAATATCACATGAGTTAACCCCTCAGGTGAACACAGTAAAAAAAAAAAAATAAAAACAGGGTCAAAAAAGCCAATTTTTGTCACTTTACATCACAAAAAGTGTAATACCAAGCGATCAAAAAGGCATATGCCCCCCAAAATAGTACCAATCTAACCGTCACCTCTTCCCTCAAAAAATGAGCCCCTACCTGAGACAATTGCCCAAAAAATAAAAAAACTACAGCTCTCACAATGGAGACACTAAAACATGATTTTTTTTGTTTCAAAAATGATATTATTGTGTAAAACTTAAATAAAAATAAAAAACTATACATGTTAGGTACTGCCACGTTCGTAACAACCTGCTCTACAAAAATATCACATTAGTTAACCCCTCAGGTGAACACAGTAAAAAAAAAAAAAAAACAGCCAGAACAGCCATTTTTGTTTACCTTGCCTAACAAAAAGTGTAATATAAAGTGATCAAAAATCATATGTTCCCCAAAATAGTATCAATAACACTGTCACCTTATCCCTTAGTTTCCAAAATATGGGCACTTTTTGGTTGTTTCTACTGTAGGGGTGCATCGGGGGGGCTTCAAATGGGACATGGTGTCTCAAAACCAGTCCAGCAAAATCCGCCCTCCAAAAACCATCTGGCGCACCTTTCCTTCTGCGCTTGGCCATGCGCCCATACAGTAGTTTACAATCACATGCGGGGTGTTTCTTTAAATCGCAGAATCAGGGTAATAATTTTTGAGGTTTTTTTTGCTATTAACCCTTGATTTGTTACAGGAAAAAATGGATTAAAATGGAAAATCTGCAAAAAAAGTGAAATTTTGAAATGTCATCTCCATTTTCCTTTAATTCTTGTGGAATACATAAAGGGTTAACACAGTTTGTAAAATTAGTTTTGAAAACCTTGAGGGGTGTAGTTTCTAAAATGGGGTCATTTATGGTGGTTTCTATTATGTTAGCCCCACAAAGTGACTTCAGAACTGAACTGGTGCTTAAAAAAATGGTTTTGGAAAATTTCTAAAAAAATTTAAGAATTGATTCTAAAATTCTAAGCCTTCTAACATCCCCAAAAAATAAAATTACATCTACAAAATGATGGCAACATAAAGTAGACATATGGGACATGTAAAGTAATAACTATTTTGTGAGGGATCACTATCTGCCTTAATAGCAGAGAAATTCAAAGTTTGAAAATTACAAATTTTTCCAAATTTTCTGTAAATTTAGGATTTTTTATAAATAAAGGTGATTTATATTGACTCAAATTTACCACTGTCGTGGAGTACAATATGTCACGAAAAAACAATCTTGGAATCAGTCGAATCGGTGAAAGAATCCCAAAGTTATGAATTGATAAAGTGACACATGGCAGATTTTAAAAATGTGGCTTCGGCATTAAGTGTAAAAGTAGCTTCGGCCTTAAGGGGTTAAACTATTTTTCCGGATAGCTGCCATATATGGTATTAAACTGAGTAGCATACATAGAAGACATACCACACTTGATTAATCTCATAATTTACGACTGTACCGGTTGATGCTAAATTTTTAAGTTGGCGTCCTGCGTCGTCATTCTAACTACATCCGGCTGTTGTCACCACCACACACGCTAGCCCAGGGGGCACTCCTCTGGCTCTTCCAGCTCAACCTCCTTCCCCCCAGCCTGCCCCCCACCTACAGGCCCTCTCTCCAAACAATTTACCCGGATAGGTCCCAAGATAGGGGACATATACGATTTTAAACTGAGAAGAATCGATACCACACATGCCCCACTAGGAGAATTTGGGGTAATGGTGGGATTAGGCAGCCTCAGAGGCATCCATGCATGCTGCCCCTGCTGTTTCCTGTCCATTTCCATGGTGTTTCCATCATTTTCTGAGGTTTCCAGGTTTTCACCCAGCCTTCCCTAGGCAGAGCCTTGGTCCCCTGCAAAAATGCTCGAGTCTCCCATTGACTTCAATGGGGTTCGTTATTTGAAACGAGCACCCGAGCATCAGGAAAAGTTCAACTCGAATAACGAGCACCCGAGCATTTTAGTGCTCGCTCATCTCTACTGAGAATGCCATAGTGCATCATTCTTTATTCAACTTTTGACCTGAGAGCATGTCTCTTGGCTGTGTCTGACAAAAAGCTTTTACAAACACAAGACAGCAATTTAGCTGTACTAGGGACACTATAAGGAGATAATATTGGGTAGGTTTTAGGTTTTATCAGGGAATACATTGCGTAGAGAGGTAGTGACTGGTAATTCTGAAGTGTGTGTTGTTTCATGGTTCAAACAGCTTGAAGTGTGTGTTGTTTCATTGTTCAAACAGCTTGCTGGCAAGTTCTACACTGCATAATCCTGCAAGAAGTTCATGTTTTTCTATATATGAATTCCCAAACAGGTCTTTTTTAAACCTCAGTTTTCTACAGTTCTTAGACATATTGCTAGCACTCTAATAGCATACATTCTGCTGCATGCAATGATCAATTGCCTTCTTTTTTTCTAAAACCCTTAAATTACGATTTGTAATTGGCCATTGCCAGCACATTTCAAAATATCAATATAACTGTGTTAGTGAATTCAGTGTGTTACTAAAAAATACCATTCAGTTACAGTAAAGCTGCAAACACATTTTACTATTATAACACCATTAGAGTGCCAGTGAACATGGTTTACTGCCAAAACTGCATAACTATACAATACCATTTTATTGAATGTGTTGTATTACTTTAAGATGCCGTTCATTTATAGAAAAAAAAACATTTTACTGCAGTTACTACAGATGTAGCCGAGCTAAAATTGACTCTGATAACACATGGCACAGTGTTATCTTGGTTATGTCGTGACAAAAGCCATTAAAATCCATTGAAAAGTTATCGTTGTCTTGCCATTCCTTACTTAACTTGTTATCTATCAAGTTTAGCCTGCATCTGTATATCTGTTAGTGAACACGTTTTATTGCCAAAACTACATTACTGAACCCAAGTTAGTGAATGTGTTTTACTGCCAAAACTGCATTATTATACTTGTGTTAGTGAATGTCTTTTGCTGTCAAAACTGCATTACTTAACCTGTTTTAGTGAACGTTTTGTATTATTTCAAGATACAGTTCAGTTACAGCAAAAGCATTTTACTGCACAAACTGCATTACTATACCAGTGTTAGTGAGCATGTTTTACTGCCGAAACGGCATTATTATACCCATTTTATTGAACGTGGTCAGCTAAAATGGTCAGCTTGGGAACTGGTGATGCGACTGACACTGTGGACACAGGCTCAAAATGTACCAGACCTAAGCCAAGCTCAGCTGCTGCAAGCTCTATAAGAGTATTTCCCATCCGGCAGTTTTTCTCACAAGAGTCACGAGACAAAAGCATTGTCATATGCAAGATCTTCAGATTAAAAAAGCTGTGGCCGTTCAAACGTAGGCATTATGGCAGCACATTAAGCAGCATCACCGGTTACTGTGGGAAAATGAAGTGGTCGCAAGATAGCCCAACAAGAGTATCCTTCTCCCAGTCTCCTTTGCGGCAGTACAGTGTTTTTGTCATTGTCACCATCAGTATTACTGCTTCTCCTGCTCAGACTACTGCTTCTCCTCCTACTCATCTATTGATTAGGGAACATGAGCCCAGGCTACAACTATATGTGCCCAGCAATCCAATGATGTACAAGCTTAATTCTCACATGGTTAAGTTTCTTGCAGTTGCTAATGTACCACTTAGTGGATTCTGCTGTTTTTAGGGAACTGATAGCATGCACTTAGCCTCACTGGAAGATTCCTAGCTGCCATTACTTCTCCAAAAAAGCCATCCCATTATCGAATTGTCAAGTGGCTTAAAACATGAGTGGCTCCTTGTAATTGATGCTGTGTGGCAAGGTGCCTGCCATCATGAATTCCTAATGTAGCTATTATGGGCAGGGACAGTGCATGTGTTTCATAACACACTAGGTGAATTTTTTTTACGTGAGCAGCGACACAGCACTGCAGCAGCAGACCAGGTGCTATTACACTTCAACATTCGTATCAGTCTGGTTCCCACACCAGGAACTTATCTACCTCCTCCTCCATGGACTTACTCCCATCCTCAACATAGGAAGGGCAGCAAATATTCTGCTGGAAGCCTCCCCTCCAACTCCAACTGAGCAATGTGGTCAGTAACAGTGGGAGGTAAATTGTGGCCATGCTGCATTTGGGGGAAATAGCAAATAGTCCATGCATGGCACATGTGATCATTTTAGTGGTGCAAACTGTTTGAAAAAGTATCATGGCTTGCAGAAGGTGCTAGTCATGTCTAGGAAATTGTCCTTGCATTTCAGCCATTCTTATGTGGTAACAAACTCCATCCTGGACTTTCAAAGAGAAAATGCTCTTCCATTGCATCGCTGGAATTCCACCTTGCATATACTGGAGCATCTGCACGAGCAGAGATTGATTTCATCATGCATCAGACCACCGCAGCAGGGACCATATATTGTTTTGAGATCAGACAGTGCAGGTCCACAGACATATGTGTTGGTTACTCAGTTCCTTTGTAGAGGCCATCAGATTTGTCAGTTTTTCATGCACTGCAGCCCTTCAAAAATGCCACAAAATGTGTCAGTGGAGGTAACTGCAGCGTGAACAATGTCTTCCCCCTCAAAATAATATTATAACAGATGCTCACAATGATGCAAAAAGATGACAGAAGAAGAACAGCTTATGCATCTTGATGGCTGCCCTGTAGCTGTAGGGGATCCACAACAACAAAGTCCCATGGAGTAGGAAGTGTAGAAGGAGGAGGAGCTACCACCACTGGAGTTGGGGAAACAGGAGTCATGAAGACTGATGTGGATAATGATGCTGGCCATGACAACTAATCATTGCAGTTGAAGCAAGAAAAAATTTGGTTCTTGGGCACACTTGTATGCTTTCTTGCTTACGTACTGACATGCATATCGTTTGCATGAAGCTATCTGATGATTACTGAATAGCCATGCTTTTGGACTCACTCTATCAAAACAAAATGAGAGAATGTTTTTCTTTTGCTAAAAGGAAGGCCAATTTGCTTAATTACCAGGATACACTGTGTATGCAGCTTGCTGCAGCTTTTGGCGAGCAGATGCCTGCCACCCACATGTCTAACCAGGAGCCTCCTCTCCGTCACCCTCCTCCCCGCCAGTCATCCACCTCCCATTGTCTCTGCTCCCACAAACAGCAGAAGCTGTAGTAGCAGCAGCCAGTTCACTATTGTCAACATGAAGGAGTGTGCTGCACAAGGCTGGTACAAATCAGCATTCAGGGATGTACTACCTGAACAACCCGGTTCAGTCCTACCTGGACTTTGTCCTTTCTCTGGTGCATACCGTGTTCATCAACCAATGGACTTCTTGGAAGACAGATTGGACCAGTAGCTATTTGCTCTCTCAGTAAAGTCTTGTCCAGCCTCCGGTGTGATCTCAGGGGTTTTCAGTGCAGCAGGTGGTGTGTTCTCTGCTTATGTACAAAATATCACTTTTGTCAAAATGAATGGAGAATGAGGCTTGGATCCCTGTGGATTTTCCCACACCTCCGACCTGAGGCTAATTAGCACAGGGCAAAGGAGGGCATCGGAGCATAGGATGCTCCAATGCCCTGTTCAGGCGGGCTTCCTGGGTGAATTTAAAGGTATGTCCGGGTTCAGCTCTGAACCCGGACAACCCCTTTAACTTTTAATCGTTCAATTAAAGCCCAACAAAATAATTAATAACCAAAAATCACAGCAAGTAGTGCAAGTAAACCAGTGCGCAATTTAAGAGAAGGAACGGTATTACCGCTTTGTAGATTATCGGTAACAGGGGTCTCCCAATGTCGAGCCGGGTGTCTTGCCTTGAAATGCCCCTACTGCAATTTTTGTTTATTAATTATTTTGATGGGCTTTTTTTTAATTGAACAATTAAAAGTTAAGTGTTATAGATAGGACCACTTTTATGTTAATTGCTTTTGAATATAGGGTGCCCGACCTTTGTATCCCATTAAACATATTGGACTTTGGTTATGTTACGGTCTGTGTTTAAACACCATTGTAAGGAACATTTTTTTAATAATATTAAAAATCATAACACATATAACAGCACAGTGGGGGACTTTTAGTTAGACTGGCATTTTAGATGACAATCTTAATAAGCCCTATACCAGGCTGTGGATCCACCGGAGTTCTTAAGAGGAGCTGGCCTCTACACAACTTTGGGGGATCAACCACCGCTTCTAAATATAAGATAGCTTCTGTGCTGTCTTACATTTGGACCATTTTCTACACCTGAAACAGGCGTAGAAAATGGTAAATGACACAGGCCTCCTGGCCTGTCCCCTTCCCTGCCCACGCCACAACCACTATTTTAGGCCTGGTATGAGTGGGGGAAAGTCACAGATTGCAGCGTAACTAACCGTTATGCAGCAATCTGCACCTGAAATATGCCAAACGTATATGACCCCCAGTATGTTTTTAAACATGGTGTTTATTAACACCATCAAGTATGTATTTAACAATAGTTACCGTGTATACGTCAGTGTCCCTCTGACATTATTTGTTATTGCTTTCATGGCGTTAAAGAGCTTAAAGGGTGTGTGTGGCGAGGGAATAAGCAAACATTTGCAAATTGAAATTGTATTACAAGTTTAACAAAATATAAAAAAAATCTTAGGAGACCTGAGAGTGTCATATAATAATTTTCAGGACAATTAGAGCACGTTTAATTCATATAGAATAGATTCAGCCACAAATAATTTTTTGGGAAAATTTGACGCATCAAACACAAAATAAATTTCAAGAAGCTCATCTCTAATGCTTAATAGTGTTACCATATACACAATTTTAGCTATCTCTCAGCTTCAGGTATTAAATTTGAGACCCAATAACGCTATGTACATTTCTTCCAGGAGCCTTTCTACATGTTGCAGCCCCAGCCAAAGGAGTAGGATGCTGCAGAGAAATGCCTTTCGGAGAACTCCACCACTGCCCAGGGGTCGCCTCAATGGGATTACAGGACCAGCATATCAGCAGCTGGAGGAGCCTGGACTTATAGATCAGGACACAATACCTTGTCAAGGGTAGGTGATGAAAACCACTGAAGCATGAAAATACAATATCAATCTCAAGATTAAAAAAGCAGAAGCATATCTGCTTTAATCTTGTGAGCTTCTACTTTCTCATGTTCCTAGAGCATGAAACATTAAAATCAAAGAAATATTTTAAACATAGATGACTGGAGGAGATAGCTCCTTTAATTTTGTATTGACTCTACCATGAAATAATATCAAGCTTCTTAATTTGTTCTTGATTTTTGAATCATGACTATTTGGCAGCTGGTTTTTGAATGTTTATAGCTTATGAATCATAGGATAGAATACATTTTCTGAAGGAAAATTACATCTTCAGCTGTAGTATCACACAAGCATCATTTTCATAAGACAAGTAATTTGGTAAGTTGCACTTTTGACCTTATATAGTGCAATTATAAGAAGATGTGAACTCCATCAACCATGTACTGTACTACCTCATTTGTTGAAAATATTTGTTTCCAGGAACATACTTTTTTATTAAAGTTACTGTGGAAATTACCAGGATAGTAAATGCTTGCACTGCATTTCTATACCATGTTTGAAATTCAATTTGTGTTTCCCAAACCCCTGGGGTAAGCAATTTCCCTTTGCACTCCTTACTTCCAGTGTGAAAGGAAAATTGCTTCCCCTAGGGGGCTGAAACTGGTTATGATGATTGAAATATCCTAAATTAAATTAAAATGTAAAATTGCAGAGCCTTCTGTTTAAGTGGTGGTTACATGCTAGTTCAAAAGCTCTAAACATCCTTGTAACATTTTTTATTCTACAGAATATGAAATGTATTTGTTTTACACATCTAATTACAGACATTTCTTGCATACTTAAAATAAGTACCTTACTGTCTCTACATGTGGTGCTACCTCTTTGTTGCATTTGGCTTTAAGGTTTTTGCATGGAGAATATACTTTGATATTATGAAATTTGGTAGATAAATAGAAAACATTGTAAGGTGTGTGCCTGACTTTTCTTTCTACTGAAAGAGAAAGGTAGAGGGTAAGAAAGAGATAGACTTTTGTGATTATAGAGGCCTCAGCTCTGCAATCTCTATGCTCAGTGAGAGGGAGAGAGGAGGAGATGCAAGTGCATTGTGAGCTAAGATTCTTAATAAAAAAGATCCCAGCCAGTACACCAAAATGGTAGTGTTCCAGCAAACAAACCTCTGACCCTTAATTATTTTGTATTTTTTTAATTTGTGTTTCTAGCCATGGCAGAGTACACCTGCACATTGGGATGTGCTGACTGACTCCCTTTTTATTTGTCTGATGTACAGTAAATCTATCCATAACAGAACAGATTAAGTATGAATGATGCAGCAAATGAACTAGATAAACGCTCCTATGTATTAGACTGCCTGTTGACAATGAGTCTGATGTACAGTAAGTCTTTGTATTACATAACAGATTAAGAATGAATGGCGCAGCAGGTCAACAAGATGCACAGCGCGTTTACACTGAGCCTGAATTGTCCATGCACTATCCCTGCAGTCCCCCTATACTCTCCCTACTGTGTCTAAAGACTCTCCCTCTGGTCTCCCTACACTGTCCCTATGCAAAATTCTACAATTAAAAGTTTGCTAAAACTCTGTCCCTTGGGCTTACCATGTCTGTCCTTATGATCAGTTCACAGTAAAATGGTGATGACCGCTCGGGGTGAGGCTTTTATAGGGCTGTGACATGGCTATCTGCTAAACTGGCTCACTGCATAGCATTATGGGTCATATTGTGTTCTCAGGCTATTTTCAATTTGTAACATGTGTAGCTGCTGATTCGTTACCATGAAGCGCAGGGAAACTCAGATTCATGTTGAATAAAAGACTTCCTGAAATTTAATGTTTCACTTGGACTTAACACTAATTATTATTATTATTATCATTATTATTATTATTATTATTATTATTATTATTATTATTATTATTGAAAAGCACATATATTGTAATCCGAATTCTTTATTATAGTGCTTGAAAAAGCACTATATTGTTATTCCTTTTCTTCTTATTATTATAGTGCTTGAAAAAGCACTATACTGTTATTCCTTTTCTTCTTATTATAGTGCTTGAAAAAGCACTATACTGTTATTCCTTTTCTTTATTCTTATTCTTCTTATTCTTATTATTATAGTGCTTGAAAAAGCACTATACTGTTATTCCTTTTCTTTATTATTATTATAGTGCTTGAAAAAGCACTATACTGTTATTCCTTTTCTTTATTATAGTGCTTGAAAAGCACTATACTGTTATTCCTTTTCTTTATTCTTCTTATTCTTCTTATTCTTCTCCGTAAATTTCTGCAATTAATACAGCCCGAACCGCTTGGCGTACAGACTCCGTTCAAAGTGCGTTTCGAAGCCCTCGATGGTGACAGGTGTGCTATGTATTTTTGGAGTCGATCGGATTTGTCGTTTTTAAGATATCACAGGTTAAACCCAAAAAAATTCCCCATAGGAATGAATGGAGAGGCTAGAGTGGAGACCAATCAGCCAATCACAGTGAATATGCAAATAGCAACACCATATATGGCACAGCATCCACACACTGCAGAAGTCTTAGATATATTGAGGAGCTCACCCAGACCTAAGGATAAGGGTTGCATAGGAATGAATGGAGAAGTTGAATAGAGACCAATCAGCCAATCACAGCTCAATATGCAAATAGCCAGCGCCATATATGGCACAGCATCCACACAGTGGAGAAGTCTTAGAGATATCTAGGCATAATATACAGGGGAGATTCCCCAGACCAGAGGATAAGGGGGCATTCACATGTCTGTTATAAAGAGCCGTGATCACAGGCCTCGGGGGACACACTGGCAGAAGAGGGGTTAATCCGCCATTTTGGATTCTGTTAAACAGTCTATTTATGCTGAAAGAGACTTGCACCTGTGAGAGTCACAAAATGGCCGCCGAGTCCCCATGTGTTAACAGACAGCATGGCCGTTTCGCCCCCTCAGCTGAGCGCAGAGTCAAACTTCAAGGGGCTTACCAGAGTGACTCTTAAAGGGACAATCACTCTTAAAGGGGCAGTCGCTCTTAAAGGGATAGTCTCTCTTAAAGGGGCAGTCGCTCTTAAAGGGGCTGCCACTTTTAAATGGGCAGTCCCTCTGAAAGGGGCAGTCACTTTTACAGGGATAGACACTCTCAAAGGGATAGTAACCCTTAAAGGGGCAGCACTCTTAATAGGGCAGACACTCTTAAAGGGACAGTAACTTTTAAATAGGTAGACACTCTTAAAGGGACATATGCTCTTAAAGGGGCAGATGCTCTTACTGGGGTAGTCGCTTCTAAAGGGTCAGTCGCTCTTAAAGGGTCAGTCGCTCTTAAAGGGTCAGTCGCTCTTAAAGGGGCAGTCACTCTTAAAGGGGCAGTCACTCTTAAAGGTATAGTCACTCTTAAAGGATAAGCGCTCTTAAAGGGGCAGTCAATCTTTAAAGGGCAGTCACTCTTAAAGGGGCAGTCATTTTTAAAGGGATAGATACTCTTAAAGGGATAGTCACTCTAAAAAGGGTCAGTCCCTCTTAAAGGGACAACCACTCTGAAAGGTGTAGCCACTCTTAAAGAGACAGTCACTCTTAAAAAGACAGGAACTCTTAAAGGGGCAGCCACTCTTAAAGGGGCAGCAACTCAAAGTGACAGTTACTCTTAAAGGGGCAGTTACTCTTAAAGGGCAGTTACTCTTAAAGGGGCAGTTACTCTTAAAAGGGCAGTTACTCTTAAAAGGGCAGTTACTCTTAAAGGGACAGTTACACTTAAAGGGACAGACACTTAAAGGGACAGACACTCTTAAAGCGGCAGTCACTCTAAAAGGGGCAGACACTCTTAAAGGGAAAGTCCCTCTTAAAGGGGCAGCTGCTCTTAACGAGGCAATCGCTCTTTAAGGGATGGTTACTCTTAAAGGAGCAGACACTCTTAAAGGGGCAGTCGCTCTTAAAGGGGTAGTGACTCTTAAAGGGACAGTCACTATTAAAGAAACAGTTGCTCTTAAAGGGGCAGTCACTTTTAAAGGGGTAGCCACTCTTAAAATGATAGCCGCTCTAAAAGGGGCAGCTGCTCTTAAAGAGACAGTTACTCTTAAGGGGCAGACACTCTTAAAGGGGCAGCCGCTCTTAACGGGGCAATCACTCTTTAAGGGATGGTTACTCTTAAAGGAGCAGACACTCCTAAAGGGGTAGTCGCTCTTAAAGGGGCATAATATATAAAGGGGCATATTAAATGGGCAGCCGCTCTTAAAGGGACAGACGCTCTTAAAGGGACAGACACTCTTAAAGGGACAGACACTCTTAAAGGGACATACACTCTTAAAGGTACAGACACTCTTAAAGGGACAGACACTCTTAAAGGAGCAGTCACTCTTAAAGAGGCAGACTATTAAAGGGATAGTCTCTCTTAAAGGGGCAGCCACTCTGAATGGGACAGTCACTCTTAAAAGGGCAGCCACTCTTAAAGGGGCAATCTCTCTTAAAGGGACAGACACTCTTAAAGGGATAGCCACTCTTAAAGGGAAAGTCACACTTAAAAGGAAAGTAGCTCTTAAAGAGGCAGACACTCTTAAAAGGGGCAGTCACTCTTAAAGGGGCAGTCGCTCTTAAAGGGGCAGTTGCTCTTAAAGGGGCAGTCACTTTTAAAGAGGCAATCACTTTTAAAGGGGCAGCCACTCTTAAAGGGGCAGTCACTCTTAAAGGGGTAGTCGCTTTTAAAGGGGTAGTCACTCTTAAAGGGACATCACTGTTAAAGGGACAGTCACTCTTAAAGGGGCAGTTACTCTTAAAGGGGCATACGCTCAAAGTAGCAGTCACTCAAAAAGGGACAGTCACTCTTAAAGAGGTAGCCGCTCTTAAAGGGGTAGCCGCTCTTAAAGGGACAGTTGCTTTTAAAAAGACAGGAACTCTTAAAGGGACAGTCCCTCTTAAAGAAGCAGCCACTCTTAAAGGGGCAGCAACTCAAAGTGACAGTTACCCTTAAAGGGGCAGTTACTCTTAAAGGGGCAGTTACTCTTAAAAGGGCAGTCACTCTAAAAGGGGCAGACACTCTAAAAGGGACAGTCCCTCTTAAAGGGGCAGCTGCTCTTAACGGGGCAATCACTCTTTAAGGGATGGTTACTCTTAAAGGAGCATACACTCTTAAAGGGGCAGTAACTCTTAAAGGGGCAACAACTTTTAAAGGGTTAGCACTCTTAAAGGGACGGTTACTCTTAAAGGGGCAGTCACTTTTAAAGGGGTAGCCACTCTTAAAGGGACAGTTACTTTTAAAGGGGCAGACACTCTTAAAGGGGTAGTCACTTTTAAAGGGATAGCCAATCTTAAAGGGACAGTAACGCTCAAAGGAGCAGACACTCTTAAAGGGGCAGTCACATAGGTGCACTCTGGAAGTCACTGTTAAAGGTGCGTTCTTTTCAAGCACTATGTATTTTCTCCTGGAAATGCAAATCTAGTTATTATTATTATTATTATTCTTATTCTTCTCCGTAAATTTCTGCAATTAATACAGGCCGAACCGCTTGGCGTACAGACTCCGTTCAAAGTGCGTTTCGAAGCCCTCGATGGTGACAGGTGTGCTATGTATTTTTGGAGTCGATCGGATTTGTCGTTTTTAAGATATCACAGGTTAAACCCAAAAAAATTCCCCATAGGAATGAATGGAGAGGCTAGAGTGGAGACCAATCAGCCAATCACAGTGAATATGCAAATAGCAACACCATATATGGCACAGCATCCAGAATGCTTAAAGATATATTGAGGAGCTCACTCAGACCTGAGGATAAGGGTTGCATAGGAATGAATGGAGAAGTTGAATAGAGACCAATCAGCCAATCACAGCTCAATATGCAAATAGGCACCACCATATATGGCACAGCATCCACACAGTGGCGAAGACTTAGAGATATATAGAGGGGAGATTCCCCAGACCTGAGGATAAGTGGGCATTCACATGTCTGTTGTAAAGAGCCATGATCAGAGGCCTCGGGGATGCACTGGCAGAAGAGGGGTTAATCCGCCATTTTGGATTCTGTTAAACTGTCTATTTATGCTGAAAGAGACTTGCACCTGTGAGAATCACAAAATGGCCGCCGAGTCCCCATGCGTTAACAGACAGCATGGTCGTTTCACCCCCTTAGCTGAGCGCAGAGTCAAACTTCAAGGGGCTTGCCAGAGTGACTCTTAAAGGGGCAGTCCCTCTTAAAGAGACAACCACTCTTAAAGGGGCAGCCACTCTTAAAAAGTTAGTCACTCTTAAAGGGGCAGCAACTCTTAAAGGGACAATCACTCTTAAAGGGGCATACACTCTTAAAGGAGCAGTCACTCTTAAAGAGGCAGACTATTAAAGGGATAGTCTCTCTTAAAAGGGCAGCCACTCTTAAAGGGGCAATCGCTCTTAAAGGGACAGACACTCTTAAAGGGAAAGTCACACTTAAAAGGAAAGTAGCTCTTAAAGAGGCAGACAATTAAAGGGATAGTCTCTCTTAAAAGGGCAGTCACTCTTAAAGGGGCAGTCGCTCTTAAAGGGGCAGTCGCTCTTAAAGGGGCAGTCGCTCTTAAAGGGGCAGTCGCTCTTAAAGGGGTAGTCACTCTTAAAGGGACATCACTGTTAAAGGGACAGTCACTCTTAAAGGGGCAGTTACTCTTAAAGGGGCATACACTCAAAGTAGCAGTCACTCAAAAAGGGACAGTCACACAAAAAGGAACAGTCACTCTTAAAGAGGTAGCCGCTCATAAAGGGGCAGCCGCTCTTAAAGGGGCAGCCGCTCTTAAAGACATAGTCGCTCTTAAAGAGATAGGAACTGCTTAAAGG
>ONZH01006944.1:0-19752 GCA_900303285.1 Rhinella marina | reverse complement strand
CCTTTCTTTCTCTTTAACTGATCTATACTGAACGTTACTTTTAAAAATACGTCTTTTTCCTCTCTTTCTCTCTCTCCAAACTATTTTTCCGGATAGGTGCCATATACGGTATTAAACTGAGAAGAATACATAGAACACATACCACACTTGATCAAGCTCATAGTTGACAACTGTACCGGTTGATACTAAATTTTTAAGTTGGGGTCCTGCGTCGTCATTCGAACTCCATCCGGCTGTTTTCACCACCACACATGCTAGCCAAGAGGGCACTCCTATGGCTCTTCCAGATCAACCTCATTCCTCCCAGCCTGCCCCCCACCTACAGGCCCTCTCTCCAAACAATTTACGTATTTTTCCTCTCTTTCTCTCTCTCCAAACTATTTTTCCGGATAGGTGCCATATACGGTATTAAACTGAGAACAATACATAGAACACATACCACACTTGATCAAGCTCATAGTTGACAACTGTACCGGTTGATGCTAAATTTTTAAGTTGGGGTCCTGCGTCGTCATTCGAACTCCATCCGGCTGTTTTCACCACCACACACGCTAGCCAAGGGGGCACTCCTCTGGCTCTTCCAGCTCAACCTCCTTCCCCCCAGCCTGCCCCCCACCTACAGGCCCTCTCTCCAAACAATTTACCCGGGTAGGGGACGTATTAGATATTGTACAGATTTTTTTTTGGTTCTTCTTTTAATTGCCTCCTGCGATAGCGCGATAGACGGGAATGGAACCCGGGTCAACTGCTTGGGAAGCAGCTATGCTCACCACTTTACCACCAACAGCCACAGCAACTGATAAGAACAGATACTAAACTTGATGTAAGCCAACATTTCGACAATCAATAACCCGAAACGGGTCCGCCGTCAAGCCCGGCGTACGGCCACCCTGAGCATTTCACATACTCTGACCGAGTCTGACCCTGGGGCCGCTCATGTACTGCCCACTTGGAGGATTGCGGGGCCTACCTCGTTCATGGTTTCTCAGAATTACTATGCCACTTTCTCCAACCCCTCCTCCTCCACCTTCGAATTACCATCCGTGCTTCACCTCCTGCTACCTCAGTCTAACTCGGTCACTCTGTTGTCACCGCCATGCTGCGTCAGGATAAATTTTTGGGTGGCTCACCTGCTACCTCATCTAACTTGGTCACTTGTTGGTGTCACCGCCATGCTGTGTCAGGCTTATGCCTGCATTGTGTGGCTGGGGATAAGAGGCAGTGCCAGCATGGGCATGGGTGATGGACCTTCTTTGCACCTAGTTGGGTGCTTCCCTATATATTCCCACTATGCCAGCCATGGGTTGTACATTAACTAATAACAGGGAAAACAAAAAAAATATTTTACAGGAGGGTCAACCGCAGACACTCCAAAACATTTTTACATGAGGGAGTGTCTCCCGGTCTGCGATCGTATTCGGTCAGGCTGTCAGTAGGTACACCACCTCTGTCGTCCGCAGAAGCGGCCACTATAAGGAAGGCCATGGCAAGAACATCCCCTTTTCAATTGAGAGCAAGTGTAAAATTGTAGGAGGATGACACTTTTCTTCCGCAGTGGATTCACCTTCCCCTTTATCATTGCCAGACAACAGTTGGTGAAAAAGTAATTGGCAATGATGAAGAAAATGTAACGGTGCAGTGGACCGTCTGTGACACAAAACTTATATATTGCCACCATGCCAGCCATGGGTTGTACATTAACTAATAACAGGGAAAACAAAAAAAATATTTTACAGGACGGTCAACCGCAGACATTCCAAAACAATTTTACATGAGGGAGTGTCTCCCCGTCTGCCATCGTGTTCGGTCAGGCTGTCAGTAGGTACACCACCTCTGTCGTCCGCAGAAGCGGCCACTATGAGGAAGGCCATGGCAAGAACATCCCCTTTTTAATTGAGAGCAAGTGTAGAATTGTAGGAGGATGACACTTTTCTTCCGCAGTGGATTCATCTTCCCCTTTATCATTGCCAGACAACAGTTGGTGAAAAAGTAATTGGCAATGATGAAGAAAATGTAACGGTGCAGTGGACCGTCTGTGACACAAAACCTATATATTGCCACCAAGCCAGCCATGGGTTGTACATTAACTAATAACAGGGAAACAAAAAAAAATATTTTACAGAAGGGTCAACTACAGACACTCCTAAAAAAATTTTTTAGGAAGGTCAACTTCGGACACTCCAAAACAAATTTTTGGGAGGCTCGCCTACAGACATTTGACTGCTACCTCAATCTAACTTGGTCACTTGTTGGTGTCACTACGCTGTCACCATGATGTGTCAGGCTTATGCCTGCATCGTGGGGCGGGGGATAGCACAGCAGTGCCAGCATGAGCAGTGGTGTCACCTGCAGGCGGTGATGGACCTTCGTTGCACCTAGTTGGGTGCTTCCCTAACATGTGATGGGCATGTGCCTCGCCTTTCTTGGTCTGGGTTAGCACAATTGCCATGAGGGTAACCACCAGGCTGTTGCCTGAGAATTTGGGGTAATGGTGGGATTAGGCAGCCTCAGATGCATCCATGCATGCTGCCCCTGCTGTTTCCTGTCCATTTCCATGTTGTTTCCATCATTTTCTGATGTTTCCAGGTTTTCACCCAGCCTTCCCTAGGCAGAGCCTTGGTCCCCTGCAAAAATGCTCGAGTCTCCCATTGACTTCAATGGGGTTTGTTACTCGAAACGAGCACCCGAGCATCAGGAAAAGTTCGACTCGAATAACGAGCACCCGAGCATTTTAGTGCTCGCTCATCTCTACTTAGGACCAACCGATGGATCTCCAGCTGGATCTCCAGCTGTTGCAAAACTACTACTCCCATCAAGCCCTGACAGTCTGTTACCATGATCTCTCTAAACAAGTTAAAATACCAATGTAATTGTGGCTCTCCAGAGTAGACAGGGAAGTTGTAAGGGTGTAACTGACAAACATGATTAGATGCTAATGTAAGTTTTGCACCTCACTAATTAACTGTTAGATACCTGGACAGTTATAACAGTATATCAGTGGTCATGTGGAATGTATGTGATTGGTCACTAAAGTGATGACATGTTAAAGGAGTTGTGTAGTAGTTACATTAAACAATACAGAAATGCAACTAAATTACTAATAATTAGAGAAGAGTTAAGTTTTCAAAAATTTGATTTGGCAGCTTCGCCAAACTTTGACAAGAAATTTGATTTGTTACGAACTAATTCTTCACAAATTGCTATGTTAAAACCCTATTCAGCCTATAAATCAATGGGACTGTTTTTAAATGGTCACTTAGACAGAAGGGCACATGTCTAACAACTGTTAAAAAAGTAATATTATAGTGCAATATGGCCTTTTGGGTTAAAAAAAACCCACTCACCTCATCCACTTGCTCGCGCAGAGGCAGTCCACCACTCTCTTGATTCTCTTGATTAAAAAAGATCTGCTGAAGGACCTGCGGTGAGCCTGATGACGTCACCTTGTGCTCCCAGCATGATCATGTTGTGACATAAACACTGATCTAAGACAAGTCAAGCTGCCATTTTAGGAAAAATGATTTGTTACCACGAAGTATGAGAATATAAATAATTTGCCTAAACTTCAGATCGAATTCCACTTTGGATGTTTCGATTCACTCAACACTACTAATAAGATTGTGTTTTTAATTTGGGTTCCCTCCAACTCGCTTATCTGTCATCTCACACTGGTTTCCCTACCTCCTTACATAGATCTCTTGTACAAGTGCAGTGCATATTTGCTGAATGTAAGTTTTAAGACTTCAAGGATGCGGCAAGAAGACCCATCATGTGAACTTCCCTATTGCTTATTCTGGCCCCTCAAGTGGAGAGAGATGGCCTTTTGGAGTAAGCTAGTTGTAGATTCAAGAGCATTGTTGCAGTGTGTTATCTGTTAACCACAAATTTCATGGCTTTAGTGATGTGGCAAGATGTCCAATCTTCTGCAACTTCACCCATTGCTTGTCCCACCGTCTTAAAGCGCGTTGGAGTTTTGAATAAGAACTTGCTAGTTTCCCATGGTCGAGACAACAGATGTTGGGTGTGGAAGATACTACTACTACTGAGGCGAGAGCACTACACTGTAGTTCAAAGAACTACAAGATGTCATGTGGGGCACTATGTAGCCCTACCCACTTTACCAGGAAGTTCCAGGAAGCTGGTCTGAGCAAGAGAGGTATGAAGATCCAGTATGTTTAAAGGGGTTGTCAGGTTTATAGTTTTTTTATTTGTTTGTAGACAAGGAATTCATAAGGTTTTCTAACATACTGTTCTTATTTCAATGCAGTAGGCCTGTGCCTTTAAATATAGCCCACAAATAAGCTCATTGTAGTGGGTTAAGTGAGCAGTATTCTTTATTCTGATTTTTTTTTTAAAGTTCATTTTATTCATTAAAAGGGGTTGTCTCACTTCAGCAAATGGCATTAATTATGTAAAGTTAATACAAGGCATTTACTTATGTACTGTGATTGTCCATATTGCCTCCTTTGCTGGCTTCAATCATGTTTCCATCACATTATACACTGCTTTTTTCCATGATTACGACCACCCTACAGTCCATCAGTGGTGGTTGTGCTTGCACACTATAGGAAAAAGCATCACCCTATGTGTGCTCCCACTGTCCCGGCTGGTTCAATAAGTTACAACTACCTGTAGCATATCTGTGACATTCAGTGTTTTCTTACCAAGTTCATGATGTTTTAAGGCCCTCATATAGATTACTTTCCCTTGAAAGCACCAGTATTGATGAGGCAGATCGACAATCTAATGTGGGTGGGCAGTTCCCAACTCTCCCTCTACAGAAGACGATGAGGTACAGAAGGGTTGTCTTATTGAGTTATAACACCCAATTCTTTTGTTTTCCTAGGACATAAGCAGCATCCAGAGGAGTCTTCCAGAGCCTTTTTCCTCCCTCCCCATTAAAAACATGCATACTCATCCAAGCTGAGCAGGTATATTTATGGAGGAGTCAAGAGAGATAGCCAAATGATCAGCTGACATCTACTGAAGGTGTATGGATACCTTTAATGCTTCAAAAACAATATTATATGAGTTGTCTGCAGTCAATGTCATGATAGTTTAGCCTTGGTGGGATGTTTTGATTGTATCTCTTCATTAGTGGAATATCTCTCTTTTGTAATATTTGTAACCAGAGAAAAATATGTTTGGGTCATAGGATTCAATACCTCCTTTGCTGGAGATGATAGGCCTATATGGGAGGTAAACTGCAGATGGCACGCTCTAGCTGTGCAAGGTTTGTTCAGGAGTGGTTCATTTAGTACAACACAAATGATCCTCTCTACTTCTCCACATTGAATTAGAAGCGCACAGATGTATGATATGGACCCATATAATTTTATGTGCACAGGTTTACAGCTATATACATTGAAGGCTGTAAGAAAGCGAAATACAGCTATGAGGATGAGCCATAAGGCTTTCAACCTTAGACGTTTATATCTAGTGTTGAGCTCGCTGTTCGGCCGAGCATGCCTACGCTCGGGTCTGCTCGGTGTTCGGCCGAACACCGAGTGTACTCGAGCGCAATGCTCGAGTCTCTTCCCCGCACTGTAATGTACGCTAATGCGTACGAATTTATATGCTAATGCATACGCATTTGTACGCTAATGCGTACGCATTTTCTATGCTAATGCGTACACATTTGTATGCTAATGCATACGCATTGTGCACTAATGCGTACAAATTCAGTTAATTAGCATACTTTTACGAGTGAAAGGAGTAAAAGAGAAGTCACGATTGTGACCTTTTTCTATTAACCAGACACCCTCCCCTCTTCTCCTAGTCCCATTGACTAACATTATGCTCGGGTGCTCGGCCGAGCACTCGAGCAACCCCTAGTGGTCGGCCAGAGCACCCGAGCATACGAGCACAGAGGTGCTCGCTCAACACTATTTATATCTAATAAAATACATTTCAACAGAAGTATGCACTCCTAAACCCTCTCTTAAAATGCCAGCTGACCTCAATGGGTAAGGCAGTGGTGTCTATTAGAGATGAGCGAATCTATTCGCCGCTTCGTAGATTCGTATCGAATCTTACAAATTTTCTCCTTTGAAGCGAATCTGTATTTTTTCGGATTCACTTTGTATTATTTGTAAATTTTCGCAAAATTTAGAACGTTAACGATACGTATGAAACGTACGCATTCTGCGTGAGGCGGGAAACTGACAATACACCCCCGCAAGAGCGGGAAAGTAAAGATATGCCCCCCTCAGAACTGGAAAAAAACAGCCCGGCCCACCGGGATCTAACTATTTGCACGTATAGGAAGTGAAGACTCCTCCCTCAGTACTCCACCCTCCTCTGAACCAGTTTAGACCAGCGCTGAACACTGAGCAAGTAGCAAGCATGGCTAAAGAGCTGCGTCCCAACTGGAAACAGATGGTCTTTGGGGACGAGTTCCCAGAACCACCGCTTGCTCCAGACATCAGGGTGTCACACTCTGAACTGAAGATGAGTAACCCACTTACAGTGCCCTTATTCTCCTTACCACCCTGCTGAGTTTGTTGCGCATTGTGAGGCGGTTCGTCGTGAGGCGGCTGGTGCGTCTGCTGTTGCTGGTGCGGCGGAGGCGGCTGGAGCGTCCACTTCACCAACCAGGAGGAGATCCACGACAACATCTTTCATAAGGCAGAACCTGATTGTGCCACCATCGGTGACGGCCCATGTGCATACCCTCTGGGACTATAAAAATGCCGTGGCGGACTGGGTGACCCAGGGACTGGACCACCCTAGGCCGGGAGATCCTACATTGGAACACCGAAAGGGAACAGTCCTGTGGTTTTTGGTCGAGCGAGGGTCTGGCTTCCTGGCAGACGACGAGGACGGAAAGGAGTATTTAGTGGGCCGCAGGTCAGTGAAACGGCCGTACCTGCCACAACCTCGTCAAAGCCTATACGTGGGGGGTCAGGTGGAGTACACCCCCATGGCGTCCCTGAAAGGCCCCTTTGCGACCAGAGTTACCTTCCTTTCTAAGCCCCTGGTACCTACATCAGAACCAGAAGTGTGGCCGGATGAAACACCAGGTCCAGGACACTTGTGCTGCCTTCAGGAGTCCCCAGATGGCGTCCTCTGGTTCAAGGAAAAGCCAGAGCCTCTGATCCCTGGACCACCACCACCACCACCACAGTCCTTTCAGCTGGGTCAGCTGACAACTTCATCGTTTACATTCCAGTCCACAGTGATCCACCAATACCAGCTGCCATGGAAGATGAAGCCATGAGCAGCTAGGGACGCTGGGGCTACTTCCCTGGATGCAACCTTGCTGGAACCGCTGCATCCGGAAGTCATCATCACTGCTGTCCCGGCAGGAGGATCTGGAAAAGCGCAAGTGGCTGCAGCGCTCACCAGCGTGACCACCACCCGGACACGGTCAAGTCCAACTTCCGGAAGAAGAGGGCACTGGAGTTCCACCATGGCAGCGAGCGTGGCCTACAAGAGGCAAGAGCGTCATCTGATGTCGTTAAGTAGCAGCTCAAGCATGGAGGACTTCAGGTCCCTCATCTGAGGAACCATTCTACTGGCTGGGAGATTTAAAGGACACCTCAGGAGGACCTATGGGAGCCACACCATGGACTGCACCTGACGGGTGAGAGCTAGTTGGCACTTTTTGTGTTTGTTTGTTTTATAGTTTGTATTGCCCCCGTTTGACTCTCACCCAGATGGACATGGCTGTCAGGACTCCCCCCATTCTGCAGAAATTTCCCAGTTGTGCCTAAGCGCGCCTATTTTCCTTTTTCCCCCCCTTCTCAGGTTATTTGGGAGCCCCCTTTGCAAAAAGGGTTTTCTATTTGCTGCTATTTTCTATTATCCATGTGAATTATACATTACCTATTTGGATTACAATATTACCTCACGTGGATTACAATTGAATTTAGGACTATGTGTTCCAGACAGTGTTTTATCATGCCAACTAGGAGCCATAAGGAGAGACACAAACGTACAGTATATCTGAGCCTTTTGTGCTTGCAAATGTGAAATTGATTGCACTAAAATGTTTGCATACATTTGCTGCATTTTAGCTACACAGTTTTTACTGGTTCAGCACTTTAGCCCATTTTTTGTATTCTTTTTCTGGTACTGCAATGTGTCCTATTATGCACTTAAACCATACCAAATAATGTGTGTGCAGGAACTGAAAGAGTCTGAAAAAGCTAAACGCGTAAATTAAAGGACTTAGTTGCTGACTATGATTGTGACAGACATTTGGACCCATTGCTGTGCTTTATGACGGGCAAAGATTGGTTTCATTTATCAGGTCATGTAAATTCCCATAATACGAGGTACTGGTCCGCTGAATATCCCAATTTGACTCTCGAAGCACCACTTCACAGCCAGAAAACTGGAGTTTGGTGTTCAGTGTCAGGAACATGAATAGTGGGCCCAATTTTCTTCAAAACAACTGAATACCTCGATTTACCTGGACATCTTTGAACAGTTTTACAACCAACTAACACCAGAAGAAAAAAATGTCCTGCTGTTTCCAACAAGATGGGGCCACATGCCGCATCTCACAGAACTCACTGGAACGGGTTCATAAACTGTTTATGGAGGATCAAACTGTGAGCGTTGTGTTATGGCCACCACGTTCCCCAGACTTGTCTACATGCAGTTTTCATCTGTGGGGAAATGTAAAATAGAAAGTGTCCGCTAACAATCCACATCCCCTGGAAGAAGTCAAAGAAGACATCACAAACACCGTCCGCAGCATCACAAGAAGTATCAGCCAACATAATCCGACCTGCCCAAAGATGTATAGACATGAACAGGGACCACTTTCAACATCTTTTCTGACTTGTGGGTAATTAAAAAAAAAATCCAATTGCTCTTTCATCTTGTCATACTATTGCTGGATGCGGGCCACTTTTTCATAGGCCATCCTGTAGTATTACATTAGCAATATATTCTTTAAAGCAAGTCTTTTAGCAGCTCCCTCACTATGTAACTAAGGACACTGACACATTTAGTTCACCTGAGTATAATATTGCTTTTCTTTGCTTTTGTTGCACTCAAACTCAGCTCCTCAAAGCTATGATTGACATGTCCAGGCAGTGTCAATGTATTCTCGCCTGGCTCCATATTCTGCATGCCCAATACAGCCCCGCGTCTCTGCCAGCTGAAAACAAGTGTGCTGCGCATGCGAATGAACAGTTTACATCATTGCTGCACAGCCCTGTCAATCGAAGCAGCAAGGGAGGGACTAGCCACAGAAAGGAGCGAGGGCTATATTAATCAACTAATTTATATATTAAGAGAAGAGAAGTGAAGTAAACCTATGTGTCAACAGCCTTGGTTACATATGGCGGTTGCTCCTGACAAGACTCCCTTTATTGTGATTCATAGATAGAGATTGGAAACTAGAGTAGTTTCTAGAATCATCTAATGATTCAAATCATTGAGAACCTGGGGGATCAAAAAAAAGGAGAAAGAATTTTATTTTCAGAACTTTTTACATTTTGTGATAGTGGCGCAAAAAACATCTGCACCACCACTGTACTGTAGAAACAACTTTAAGAAAAGATCCTACAAATGTCTCTAGAGAAAAAAACATGAATGAAAACCATACTCCATGTGATTCAGATTTTTAGCCCACTAGCAAATGTGTGAATGAGGCCCTATTCAAATAAATCTTTGTACATTATATCATTTTAGACACTGCATGCCAATTACTTACAAGACCCCAGTCCTTATAATAATGATTTGGTTACTTATTATATAACATTCCCCCATGAGAAACTGAGTTTGTAACACACTACACTGTCAGCATAGCTGCCTACACTATTTGTGAAGCGCACTGCTCCTTCACTTAGCATTATAGCATCCAACCTATGCAAGCAGCATATGAATGGCTGGCGTGCTACGCTACTAATGTAGCGCACTAGACAATTTTTTTGCACCCGCTACATCTGTGGGTAAAACAGATAAATGACTTGTCCATATCACTGTATATATTACAGATACAAGCATGACAGCTACATACACACATTTGTCACAATGGGTCCTAAACACCATCTTTGTTATAGAGGAGTGCGTTTCCAAGTTTGAAAATACAAAATCCAATTTTATGTGTTTTTCAGTGGCCAACACAATAACGTTTTTTCAGGGCTACTACATGAGCCTGCTTCAAATACGTTAAGATTTTGCTTGTAAAATATTTCACACAAAGCACAATTTTAGCTGTCAGAGTTTTGTGAATTTTCTTCATGCTTGACCATTTCACAAAATAATTTTGACTTCTACAAATTATCTCAATAGGTTTCTATAAATTATACGGATGGCAAACAGGTGGCTGATCACTGAACTGAAAACACGTATAATGATGCTGTACTGGCTTTAGCATCTAAGAAATAGACAATTATTTTAAGTGAATTTGAAATATTCTATTAAAGTTGGTGTTTTCTTGAGCCATTTTGCTGTAGAACAAAAAAATATCATTCTAATATTGTAGAAGTTATTCTAAAGATGCAAATTGACTACCTCACTTAACTAGTATAATATTCTTGTAGGGTAGCCCAAAAACTTTGCCATACAGTCTAAATATTACCTCTTTACAGTACTCAATACAGTACTTATTACTCAATGATCAAACAATGGAATCAACTCTATCAGAGCCCATATAATCAACCTTAACAATCTATAAAGTATCCATGCTGCTCATACAGGATAACCGCCATAATGCACCAAAAAACACCAAAGACCCTGCAGCTTTAGAGCTATTATAACAGTGCAATCCAGTAGCAATCCAGTTGAAGACAACATGCTGAAAATTGCACTTCAGAATTTTATTGATCCAGCAGTACTCAATACAGTGGCATAAAACATAGAATGACCAAACAATGGAATCAACTCTATCAGAACCCCCATATAGCCAACCTTAAAGGGGTTGTCTCACTTCAGCAAATCACACTTATCATGTAGAGGAAGTTAAAACAAGCCACTTACTAATGTATTGTGATTGTCCATATTGCTTCCTTTGCTGTCTGGATTCATTTTTTGATCACATTATACACTGTTCTTTTCCGTGGTTATAACTAGTTTGGAGCGAATCCAAGTATTCAAAGTGGAATTAGATCCAAATTTCAGGAATAATTTGATTTGCCATGAAGCCGAATTTCCTTGGTGGTAATGAATCAATTTTCCCTGAAATGGTGAGGAAAAAAATATATACTCACCTTATCCATTTGATTGCATAAAGGCTACCTCTGACATCTTGATTGAAGACACTGCGCGAAATCTCACACATGGTGACATTTGACGTCACCACCACGTCCGTCGTGATGAAGTCATCACGTCACCACACAAGATTTCTCACAGTGTCTTCCATCAAGATACACGATGCGGCCTCTACGCAATCAAATGGATAAGGTGAGTCTTTTTTTTTACAAGATTAACCCCTGAAAGCCCTCAATGTTAATTTCAAATGCTGCGATCAGCAATGAACACGGCACCTGAAGGGGTTCAATAATGGGGGGTGGTGCAATCTCCGTTCCCCATCATTGCACCACTACATACAAAGAAATGAGCTTTGTGATGAAGTAATTCGACACAAAGCAAATTTCTTTGCGAAATCAAGTTTTTCAGAACTTCGCTCATATCTAGTTACGACCACCCTGCCATCCATTAGTGGTGGTCATGCTTACACACTATAGGAAAACGTGACAGCCTCTTTGTTGCCTGGGACAGTGGTACCGCATATAGGCACTTTTTCCTATAGTGTGCAAGCACGTCCATCACTGCTGGATTGCAGGGTGGTCGTAACTATAGAAACGAGCAATGTTTAATATGATGGACAAAAGAATCCAGCCAGCAAAGGAGGCAATATGGACAATCACAATACATTAGTAAGTGCCTTGTATTAACTTCCTCTACATAATAAATGCTATTTGCTGAAGTGAGACAATCCCTTTAATACTCTATATAGTATAATTATCCATGCTGCACAAACAGGATAAAAGCCACAATACCCATTAAAAAACACTAGTGTCCATGCAGCTATAGAGCTATTACAACAGCTCCAGTCATAGAACTCATATACCAACGTTATAGTGCATAAATAATGTTATGAATGTTATAGCAATCTCATTGAAGACAACACTTCGAAAATTGCAGTTCAGAATTTTATGGATCCAGCTATGAGTGGACCAGACATAAAAAGTGCAACATTGTGGGCTACACAATTAAAAATCCCCTTTTCAACTAAGAACTCTTACAGAGGCAGAAATTTACAGCCCTGTTTGAAAAAGGAGCTTTTGCCTGTATACCCTGAAACATCGCACTTTTATGTCTAGTGCACTTATCGTTGGATCAATAAATCTCTGAAGCACAATTTTCAGTGTGCTGTCTTCTACTAGATTGCTATTGTTTGTCGGCCTGAACAGAAGCAGGCAGGAGACAAGCACCGTGGTTGTGTACTGTTGCTCCCTGGAGTTAATCAGTCAAAATAGTGTTAGCCACAGTGATTCATATTAGTCTAAGCCACAGTACTCATGTATTGTAGTAATGCTAGCCCTTATCAGGGCCGGATAGGCTCTGGCGGGGGCTAGCCCCTGGCCCCTCTACTTCTTTGGTAGAACCACTCTCAAAGCACAGTTATAGTACCAGACAAGTACCCCTGTAATCAGGGATGTAACTACAATAGCTGCAGACAATGCGATTGTTATGGGGCCCAGGGCAAGAGGGAGCCCAGTCATAGTTGGGATTATCTTCTCTTCTACTGGAGGTGAAAACTTGGTCAGGACTCTACCCTCTAAAGGAGCAACTTTTAGCAAATGAGGCAGTGGAAAAATTGCCCAAGGGTCATTGAACAGGGTTTAGGCAGAAACCCTTCTGTCCTCTGTGGGGGGCTGGTTTGATAATTGCTATGGGGCCCTTACTTCTCTATGTATGCCACTGCCTGTAATAGCAACAATTACAATGTCCAAAGTGGACCAAAGTGTTCTTTGAAGCTATTTTTTATTGTTTGAATATTTATGTGGTGTAGACACAGCAACAGGGTATGTATGATAGTGTCAATAAATAAAAGCTCTTAGCAAAAAAGGCACTGCACCCAGTGATATCTTTGTTGGGTTTATTCAAACATCAAGGTACATACTACTTGATGGGGAATAAGTATGGAGATATCCATTTTACGCGTTCCCACACTTCATCTGCTGAAGTGAATGGGAGAACCACACAGTGGATTTTGGTGTGCAGTTGTGCCTATTTCTTGAACTGGAGGTACTGAAAAACAGATGATTGCCAGACCCCCAGCAGTCTGATGTTTCAATATAAAACCACTGGAAAACTCCTTTAAGCAATACCAGACATGTTACTCCACTGACAGAGTCAATGAATATTAGTCAATTGACACAAAACTGTCCATAGACCAATAAAGACTCCAGAGGGAGATACAGTTCAGCCCAATACTCCGAGCAAAAGTAGCTAAAAGCATGCCTCTCTCTTTGGAGAATGCAACACAGCTATGTTTTGCAGTGACTGCTGTTTGATCTCAATGGACACTAACTAATGTTACATTTTTCCTGTGGTGGCACTGTGGTGGAAATAAACCCACACTGATAACAAACTATCATTGTAGGGCCTAGCAGTGGTATATGAGGTACCCTGTAATCAGATTATTTTCAGATGACCTTTCGAATAATAAAAAAAAGATTATCAAAAGCCGGTAACCACTTTAAAGTTGAATAGAGTCTTTTGATGAAAATATAATTTGGACAAAGATGTTCTTATTCTCAGAGATTTTTTTTCTATGTGTCCAGCATGAAAAGCAAAGGACATTCTCTTCCAAGAAGAATGCTAATATACTAAAGCAATCAAATATATGAGGTTACAGATATAAAAGCTACTTTGGTTTAAATTCACCTTTGGCAAAGTTCCAGACAAAAAAAACTATTAAAGAGTGACCTGCAGAGGGAGGTTACATCATGGCTAATGAAGGAATGAGCTTCATTTCAGGGCAATTACTGAAGAGTTCATTAAAACAGACAGTCTAAAGAGCATTGCTTAATATATTTTTATACAGTAAATGACATTGTGAACTACAGGCTTAGTAGAAACTTCTTTAACAGCTTTGGACCATTGTATAACATGCCAAATCAACAGCAGAGTACACACTACTTAAAGGGGTTTTCCGGTATTAAAGATTTTTTATCAAGTGCCCATAGCATGAACCACTAAACCACAAGATTCATACTTACCTGCTCCACGTCACTTTGTTCCATCTTCTGGTCTCAGCACTGTTTGTCTCCAGTATTGCCTTGGGCATGGTCACATGCACCGCTCTAGCCAATGACTGGCTTCAGCAGTGACGTGGCCAAAAGCAGCACGACACCACTAAAGCCAGTTGTTTGCTGGAACAGAATGAAAAGAGCTTCAATTCCCCTGAAAACTTGTGGATGACATTCTGGGTTCTCCTAGGACTGTATGCAACTAACCTCAAGCTCTTTAACACCAAGACAGCATTAGTGATGTCAAAGGGACATGGGTAAAATGATGATAGGCTGTCTCTTTAACAAACAGCATCAACAAACAACCTCCTAAAAAAAAAGCACCGTAAGATTTAAAAAATAACGGTCCAAAAACTTTTTGCCGGCAAATGCCTGCTGGTGTGTGTATGCTGCCTAGGGTCATGTGATCCTCCTTCTTCATCTTTCCTGTCTTTAGATTTGAAAAATGACTGATGCCATTTTGAGAAATTTGCCCAAATTGAATTACCAAAATTTTGACCTGAAATTTTGGAAAATTTTGATCAAATTCGATTATTTTAGAATCAATTCTCTCATTTTTATGCCTTTTATGCCTTACTCAATACATAGATTCTAGAAGTTGATCGTGTTTTAGAATATTTCACTTAACATATTTCACCTTCTCGTATATAAATACTTATTAAAATTCAATATGTATAAAGTGCTACATCTTCTCTCCAGAAAATCAATTGTACATACTCACGGAAATGCAAACAAAAGTAAACTTCTTCATATAAATACGGCTTTATACTGTTGATTTAGGATAACATAAAAACAGCATGCACATTTGATTTACAAAACTACTTAAATCCATTTAAATAATAAGGTTTATGGTTTCTTTTTTAACTTCAGCCATAAATTGAAATGAGGGAGGAATATTTAATTACCATATCTTGGACTTGCCTAATAAATGACATTATTAGCATTGCAACAAAATGGGCTACTTGTCAGTAATAAAATAATGTGCACACAGACTCATATATTTACGAATAGAGAGAAAGACGTTGGCTTACTAGCTGCAAAGAATGTTGATCTCCTTTGTTCTCAACTTCTACATTTTATCGCTGATATTTCATAAAAACAGTGAATATATACCAAGTGACACTAGGTGAATATAGGCTGAGGTCATTTAGCTGTTTGTTAGAGTCTATTTACATGGGCTGATTATTAAGCCAATTTTAGGGAGCTAACAGTTGTACAAAAAGCCATTCCAGAAAATTGACCCATGAAAATGTGCTCACATGACAAACAGGAAAAAACTTCATTAGCAGCTTCACATAGGCTTCAATGTAGAAAACTCAACCATGGGCACAGGGTAGCATTTTTTCAGCAGCTGATTTGAAAAACACTTGAGAAGTGACATGTTGGGGCTCTTTCAAACATTATTTTAGCTTTCAATTCTTCTGGGACTAAGTGGGGCAAAAGTCATTTATCTTTTATCAGCAAGGCTATAATTATTATTCATAAGATATATCATATATCTGTAATACAACGTGGGACTAATATATACTATGTGACCTTAGGTTTGACAACTGACTGATACTCTACGATTGAGTTATACTTTGGTGTTGATACTTCTTTCCTATTTCAGGGACAGACCAGGGTGACTAGGAGGTTCCTGACATGGGATCACCCCTATTGGGGTGGCCATTACGTTTTTAGGCAGGGTCTCATCAGTAATTGGGATATCTTTTCCTTCCGTTAATATGAACAGTGAGTCCCCTATTTTGACTGAAGCTTTATTAAAGTATTTTTAGACTGTGGAATAAAAGTTACATTTTAGTGGTGTTGGTCTGTGATATTTCCATCTTCTGATCCATCAGAACTTTTTCTACCATCAAAAATAACAGATTTCTGACACAAACTGATGCAAGCTAATTATAACTGATATAATTCCCAATCAGATAGTATAACGATATGGTAGGGCATTCGTAATCATAATTCATAAACCAAAAAGAACTCTACCTATTAAAACATAACATTTAATGAAATCGATAATAAAAATCCACAAATGTGGATGGAGATAATCTCTACTTGAGAAAACTGGCAGATTGAGGGAGTATAGGCGAGGACCAACAGGACAGAAAAGACAACATAGCACTGACCCTAATATGGCCCTTTTTATGGCTGTGCCCAGGGGAACACCCTGATGGTGGGTGGCCCCTGTCCTCGTACCTAGGCCTAACTATCCCTGAATTTCCCTCACAACATATACATAAAAAACAGAATACATAAACAAAAACATGCAAAACAGTCCTAGGATGTCACAGTATCCCGACGCGTTTCCCCACACTTGGTTCCTCAGGGGACAGATATATAGGGACAGTTCAATGAAGATAGATACACCAAACAAAAACACAAAACACTACACACCTATTAAAGCGCCTGGGAACGAATAATAGATATGATAATTACAATACCATGCAAAGGTTACCTAGACTACATGTTCATTGTTAGAAGATATCATAGTGCCAATAGTACACAAAAAACTCTCCCACCGATACTAGCTATACATAAGAGGTCAACACAAAACGTATCCAGATAATTACCTTGGTATGTATGCATACGTTAACACGTGCGTTTGTTCATATTCGCACAATGCGTGCGTAATATAATACAAAAACCCTGTACGTTAGCACGTGCATTTGTTCATATTCGCACAATGCGTACGTAGTAACGTATCAACCATCAATGCCCAATATACACCCTGCCTCTGGTGTTTGTGGCTGGTGTGTATTATCAGGCAATTTATATATTTATAATAAAAAGGAAGAACTTCCATTCTATTTGGATTTCTGCAACAAAATCAGCCACATGTTAAGGCACCCTAAGGAGTTCCTCAACTCCCGGACACAGATAACACACTGAAATTCTGGTGGTGGCCACATGGTTTCTGCCTCCCATTGAAAACAAGCATTTGCACGAATACTCATTAGCAATTATCTTGTAGTGTAATACTGCTGCCGATTGCCTGATGAACAAGCTCGGGCAGTCCAAATCTTTTGACATGTTAAAAATTTTTTGTTTGCAGGCAGCAGATCGTGGTGTCTAATAACGATCTGCCACTGGCAAACCACTATACAGCATGGGGATGAGCGATAGCATAGCTGCAGAGGAGGTCACTGCATATAATAGCTTCAGTTTTCTCTGCTAGTGAGCAGGCGATTGCTGGGAGGGACCTCCCTACAATCATCTGCAACATCTGGCTGTGTAATACAGGCTTTACTGTTTGGACCTCCACTTGGCAAATGAGGTTCAATATAGATAAATGTAAACTACTGCACCTGGGGGCAAATAATCTGCATGCAGCATATGTCCTGGGGGGGGGGTAAAACTGGGAGAGTCACTTGTTGAGAAGGATCTGGGTGTATTAGTAGATCATAGACTAAATAACAGCATGCAATTCTAGTCATCTGCCTCTAAGGTCAACTGGAGGAAAAAAGATGCAGTCATAAGAGACGGCAAGCATTCTTTACAGTAAGGGCTGTCAATCTCTAGAATAGCCTGTCCCAGGAGCTGGTCATAGCAAATACAGTAGATGGCTTCAAAAAAGGTTTAGATGTATTTCAATACAATACTGAGGCTTGTATAACAATGATGTTCTACACACCCTTTCCCTTTGGCTCACCCCTTCCTTAAAAGGAAGATGGACATTGATCCAGGGATTTGTTTTGATTGCCACATCTAGCAGTGGGGAAGGATTTTTTTTCCCTCATAGGGTTTTTTTTTTTATTTTACATTACCGTGGATCTATATAGCAGGATTACAGGTGGACTTTTGTCTTTTTTCCAACCTTTACACTTAGATGGCTTTTTTGGGTTAGTGCTATGTTTTTTTTTTAATAAAATGCAATATGCTCTGGGTGTAGTATTTTCTCAGACATTTTTTATAGGCTTTTCTATAACACATTAAAAAATGAAAATAAGCATGCTATAACTGTAATAATGCTGAAAAAGTGTTTGTAAAGGAGGCCTGAGAAAAACTGGGAAACTTAGGTGAAGGTGCTACTAGGTTGCTTTCAGACAGACTCTAGCTCTTTAACTGGTTTGTTTCTTTTCATGTTATTACATTTCTTACAGTTTAAATAATTTGGTGGTGTAGTAGAAAAAATGGCTTATCTATGATATCGTGACCATACGTCCAGGCATGGGATTCAGCCAGTTCCCTCAGGTTCTCCAGAACCGGTTGTTAAAATTACAAATGCGACTGGCAGCTGGAGATGAGCCCTTCCATTCCATAGTTTAGCTCCTTAGGCTTTATAAAAGTTGGGTGGTATGTGTGTGTAGTGTATATGTGGTGTATTTATGTATGTGTACCATGTATATGGTGTATTTATGTGAATGTGTGTTTCATATATGTGATGTATATGTATGTGTCATGACGCCGCATGTCCTTCATTGAGTAGGGAACCTGTTGTTAAAAATTTGAATCCCACCCCTGCATATGTCCTCTTTTTCCTGGCACTATGATCTGCTATATTCCAAGAGCTGAAAGACCTGTGATGACGTCACCATCATGTGATCAATGCATGAAGGGCTGGAGCTCAACAGTGGAGAGGATAAATGGTGAGGGCCTGTGATAATGTTACCATTATGTTACCAGTTGGTGGTAGAGTTCAGCAGTGGCGGTATGCTCTCTTTCTGAATTGTCCTCTGAAATCTCATAGTAAACATTTTGGTAGTCACCCTAGCCTATGGCCATGTGACGATGCTTGAGCACAGCTAAACAGTGCTCATTTTGTGTTGCAAAGAAGAGGAAGAAAATGTAGGAATCCACCACCCCATTGGCAGAGCCAGAATCAGACTCAATCAAATATTTTGTTCTATCCAGCCACTCAGCAATGTTGCTGCACAATCCAAGATGGCCCTGGCAAAAAGGTCACTGGAGGCAACTTGTGGCTCACAGTAGTCAATCATAGCCTTTCTATAGCATTTCTCCACTGACCACATTTCCAGTGACAGTCATGACAAAAAATATTGGGACCTTAAGGCATGCTTCAAAATGTTACCCACTAAGAGGGATTTTGAAAGGTATATTCACTGACTCTTGGAGACCTACAGTACAAGAAGGAGGTGGAGTCTCTAGGTGGGGAGATACGCCATTTTGGCCACCAGCTTCTAGAAAATGGTAAACAACAGAAGACTATATCTTGGAGGTTTAAATTACATCACTGTACTCCAATGACAAACTGCTAAGATATCTGAACTCTGTATTATGCAGAAAGACATTGAAAACTGACACGATCAAAATAACATTAAACTCAGGTGGCTGTCTGACAAAGTAGCTCCGCAACAGCTTGATGCTACAACACAAACAAAACTCTTTATCTACTCACTGTAATGCAGGGAGATATTCCCAGCTCATTAGAAATAGATAAAATCCATTGCTTCCTTCAGTAAAAACCTCTAGAAAATGCAAGTCTGAGAGACATAACCTTAAAGGGAATCTGTCAGCTCCAAAACAACCCCCAAAGTTGTGACTTTGCATAGTAATTTGCATTCCAACACTATGCTCC
>ONZH01006943.1:0-33852 GCA_900303285.1 Rhinella marina | reverse complement strand
TGGAATCTGAGCACTCTTGCGGGTATGGTCTGGCTCCCTCCAGCGGCGATCAGAAGAGCCGGAGCTTGTATACAGCAACCCCTGTCATAGAGAATGACAGGAGGCCGCTGAATAGTGTTACAGACAGGGGCTCCATAGGAAACTAGTACATCTATTGATTGCCTTTTGTAGTTCCCTTTGGGAACTATTAAAAAAAGACTGCAAAAGACAAGCCCTCATACGGCTACGTGAAAGGAAAAATAAAAAAGTTATGGTTTTGGGAAGGCAGGGAGCGCAAAACAAAAAGGCAAAATTGAAAAACCCTCTGGGTTAGAAAGGGTTAATGGGGTTGATCCTGGTGACAGAGCCCCTTGAATGTACCTTTAATGTATTCCTGCAATGCAAGTTTTGAACATAGAATGCATAATTTTATATATTTTTGATATGTTTTTAACAATTTTTATATGTCTGTTTATATATTGTTTGTATTTATTTGTACGTATGTATTTGCTTTGTGTGTTACATGTGGATATCATTATCTGCAATAGGTAATTAACTACAGACATATAGTCACATTTGTAGAAGAGGAATGCCCCCAAAATGTTGCGGTAGCGCAGTCGACACTTGGTTCTGTCTCTGCGAGGTTTGTATAATTTATATGGAATGTGGACTATGCTATACTATAAGTGATTGATATTTACAGATGGGATATCTGCTTGTACATCTATCTTTATGTAGCTAAAGAAGAATTTGTGGTGGCCTGCTGTGTTTTCTTTATGTGAGTGGGAATTTCCCCTCCACTTCCCCTACCTAATCTCTTTATTAAATGTTGACCTGCTCAGAGAGCCATTCACATCAGAACGGTTTTGTGCCAAAGTTCTGTCTATGGAGATCAGTAAGAGGAAAATTAGGAGGAGGAGGCAAATGTTGAGAAACTCTATTAAGTAAACATTGCAGGGACAAAATCTGTCCAGTCAGCTCCCCCGCTCCTGTATAAAAAGGCTGTGACTGATCCTGTCATTTCTCCACAAACTGAGCTCTGGCAGTTTGTGAAGGAGACACTGCGATGACAATGGCATCTACTTTCCTACTCACCTTGTGCCTTGGCATGCTGGGTAAGTGACATATCAAGGATAGCACTGCAAACACATTACAATTTAACCATATGCAGGATCTATCTAATATCTATCAATCTGTCTATAGTATCTATCTATTCATCATCTGTCTATACGTATCTTTCTAGCCATTAGTCTCTACATATAATCATCTTTAAAATGACTGTCTATCTATCTATCTATCTATTAAATATATATCTTTCAATTATCTATCTATCTATCTATCTATCTATCTATCTATCTATCTATCTATCTATCTCATATCTGGTGATTCTGTTTTTTTATCTCATATCTATCTATTAGTGTTGAGGCGAGCATGCTCGGCCTAATATGATATTCGGCGAGCATTGCGGTGCTCGAGTCCCCTCCCCGCACGCTAATTAGCCAATTAGCGTGCGGGGAGGTACAGGCATTCACTGTAATGCCGTAGCCATCTTGGCTACTGGCATTACAGTGATTGGCTGGCCGGGAACGCGTCATCGGGTGCTATATAGCACCCGGTGACATGTGACCTGGCTCAGACCGAGTCAGGGAGAGCTGCTGCAAAGTGGAACAGATAGTGTAGGGATAGAAATAGGCTAGCAGGGCTAGTATTTATGTTGAAAAGACCCGAAAGCCCTTTTAAGGGCTATTGTATATCTGGCTACAATATATTTTTTATTTTTTGGGGGTTAAAAATTGCGCAAGGTGGCCTTACCTTAACACTACCTGCGCAGCTTGTGCATTCTAATCCTTTCTGTATCCTATATACCTGATATCCATTGTCATTTTTTCTGCCGCTAATCAAGGCCACAGTACCTGCGCTGCGTCTGCTGTATAACGTTTGCGCAAGGAGGCACAGATGGTGTAGGGATAGGATTTGGCTAGGCAGGGCTAGTTGTTCTGTTGAAAAGACCGAAAAGTCCTTTTAAGGACTATTGTTACATCTGGCTGAAATATATATTTTTTGGGGGTAAAAATAATGCAAGTTTGCCTGACCTTAACACCACCTGTGCAGCTTGTGCATTATAACGTTACTGTTTCCTATATAGCTGACATCCGGTGTCATTTTTTTCTGGCGTTAATCAAGTCGACATTACCTGCGCGGCTTGTGCATTATAACGTTGCTGTATCCTATATAGCTGACATCTAGTGTCATTTTTTTCTGCCGTTAATCAAGTCGACATTACCTGCGCGGCTTGTGCATTATCACGTTGCTGTATCCTACATAGCTTACATCCGGTGTCATTTTTACCTACCGTTAATCAAGTCAACGTTACCTGCGCGGCTTGTGCATTATAACGTTACTGTATCCTATATAGCTGACATCCGGTGTCATTTTTTTCTGCTGTTAATAAAGGATACATTACCTGCACTGCGTCTGCTGTATAATGTTTGCGCAAGGAGGGACAGATAGTGTAGGGATAGGATTTGGCTAGGCAGGGCTAGTTGTTCTGTTTAATGCTGTTCCCAAACCATTTCAGTGGTGTTTCCACCATTTTCTCAACTTTCCCTATGAACCAGACACCCTCCCCTCTTCAGAGCAGGGGGTGCCTGGTTTAGTGCTTGGGTTCTCCCATTGACTTCCATTATACTCGGGTGCTCGCCCAAGCACTCGAGCACTACCTAGTGTTCGGCCAGAGCACCCGAGCATTACGGTGCTCGATCAACACTATCTGTCTATCTATCTCCTATCTATCTATCTATCTATCTATCTATCTATCTATCTATCTATCTACCTATCTATCTCATATCTACCTATCTATCTCATATCTATCTCATATCTATCTCATATCTATCTATCTATCTATCTCATATCTATCTATCTATCTATCTATCTATCTATCTATCTATCTATCTATCAAGGGTAATAAAGGGTCTCCACTTTTTCACCGCTATTGGAGTGCTGCCTCACTTTTGTGCATCTATCTATCTATCTCATATATATCTATCTATCTCTTATCTGTCTGCATCCATTTGGTTACCAATTATTCAGTGACTTTACAGCTGCAAGTTTCTAAATCCTACTCCAAGGACTAGTGTCCTGTTACAGAAGAACATAAAATTTGAATCCCCTTTTTTCACTATGTTTGTCCACAGCCACATGCCTCGCTGCCCCTACAAATACCATCCGCTGGTGTGTGAAGTCTGACCAAGAATTGAAAAAATGCAAAGATTTAAGCCGGACCTGTGGTACTGACGAGACTACCTTGTCTTGCGTCCATAAAGCCAGCACTGATGACTGTTTCAAGGCCATTGCTGTAAGATTATATAAAGATTATATAAAGGGGCTTTTCTTATTGAGTTTTTATATAGCATTTAATGCATAGTAATAGTAGAAAAAAGTTAAAGGAGTTGTCTGGGATTTTACTATTGATGTTGTACCCTCAGGACAGGCCACTAATGTCTGATTGACAGTGGTCTGATATCTCACACCCAAACAGTTGTTTCAGGGTAGCTCTGCTGCTGGAAGTCAGTGCCGAAACTACACAGCTCTGTCCTTTGTGTAGTGCACAGAGCTGATTACAGCAGCACGGCTCCCATTCACTTCTGCACTGACCAGTACAAGATGGGCAGAGCTGTGACCTCTGATACCAGAACAGGTGATCGGTGTGGCTATGGGGTGTCAGACTCCCTGATGATCAGATATTGATGATCTACGCTGAAGATAGGCCATTAATAGTAAAATCTTAGAATACCCCTTTAATCCCTCCTTCCATGTTAATTCTAATAAAATGCTGCAATTTGTGCTTTGAGGAGAACATGCCAGTCGAACCTAAAGATTTGTATTTCAATATACCATAAGTAGAAACTAATATATAGGATAAAGGCAAGGACTAAATATGGCTGCTATGTGATCCTTGAAGATATGGTATGTGGCTCAGTCCTGGTCGGTCCAATTCCCTTTGCTATTGGGAGGCTAAACCATGTACAGGACTTTGCTTTCCAGAAGAACTGCATTGTTAGCAAGAAAAGGGAATAAGGAATTTGCCTATGGGTCAAGAAACAGGTCTGGAGGGGAAACAAATGCCAGCGCGTCTGTACTAAGTTGCAAAGGATCTAGTTTTATGTTTCCTATAAGCCCCTTGTATGCTACTGAGTAGAACAAATGCACAATCCAAACCCTGGTATTATACTCAATGGTGATGTGACATTAAAGGGCTTATCCCATGATTAATGTAAAGAATGAAAATCAGACATCATATAGTACATGACCATCTCTTTCTAACAAAGCTAGAACCAGCCCTGTACCTCACATGGATCCAGAGATCTCCACAATCATTGCTCTGCTAGATTTATATCAAGCTGGCAGCTCAGGGGGAGTGTCTTTTCTGCTGCAGCTCAGGAGGCGTGTCCATACAGCTCAGGGTGCAGCTGAAGGATGAAACTGAGCATGCGCGGCCATCTCAGTGAGCAGATCAAAGAAAAAGAGTAAAGAGCAGGTGGTGATATACAGATACATTTCATTGAATAACTCAGTGGCTACAAGGCCATTACAAAAGTATTCAGATCCAGGTGCTGGTTTGAAAACTGTAGAAAATTTTTGTGGGACAACCCCTTTAATGGTCTATTCCTATTTCAGACACTTATGGCATAACCAAAGCATAAGAAGTAACTGTCTGATTGATGCAGGTCCCACCTCTAAGACCTATCTCTAGAACTGGCCGTGCTTTCCCCTGTAAATATTCCATAAATGTCTTAGATGGGAATACCCTTTTAAATGGATTGTCCCATCAGGGCAACACTTCTCTTGGAGCACTTTCAGGGCATATGGATGTTTTGGAGGGAGATCCACTAGCAAATATCAGCAGCTCTCATTTTGAAGGACTTCTTCATCTGAATGGCCCCCATGTCATATCACTCTTGTACTTCTTGCGGTAAGAATAGGCAATATTCCTCTGCAAAATCAGCAGTTTGCTAGGGGGTTTCAGCAGAGTGCGCTCTCATATTAAAGCTTTTGGGTGCTCTTGAATGTTATGTAGACATTTGGTAGTTATTTTCTAGGAGAATAAAACCCTATGGACCTCATGTCAGTGGAAAAGAAAAATAATCTTTCCTACGGCAACCAACCAGAGTCCAGCTTTCTTCTCCGAACCGCACAAAAAAATAAATAAATTTGGACTACCGTGTACAACAAGGTTTCATTATCTCAGTGACGTTCAGTTATAGTATTGTCACAGTTATCAACCACACCACATTCTGCATCTTGAAAATACATGACCAGAAAGCATAATAAACTCCCGTGGTTTGACCATGGTTTTAGTCTAAGGGGGACATTTATTAAGACCGCCATACTTCACACTGGTCTTACTCTATCCCCCATTGGCATCCCCTTCCCCGCCCATCCCATGCCCCTTTTTTAGACCTGGCAAGAAAAAGTCGCAGATTGCTGCGAAAAGGACATTTGCTCCTCAATTTGCACCAGAAATACACCTAATATAGGTGTTTTTCTGTTTAATAAATGACCCCTATAGCATTTGGATTTTTTAAAAATAATTACTGTGGATTTTTTTCGAGTTTCCAGCCACAATTGCAGTTTTATCATGTATTTTGTATGCCACCGTTTGCTCCACTGAGTTTGATGGAGAAAACCATAATAAAAACACAAAATGCAATGAGTAGGACATGCCTCTGATTATGTATGTTTTAGGTCATGTAATAAAAGAAGACCTTTGTTTTATTTTCAGGATGGATTTGCAGATGCAATCACTCTGGATAGTGGAGATATTTACAGGGCTTCTCTGAATCCATACAACCTGAAGCCGATTTTGGCAGAAAACTATGGCACTGAGAAAGGTAACTGAAATAGACAGGTGAACAATGGTGTTACAACAAGGACATATGTACACTGAGCAGTAAGTGTACGACCGCACAGTCGGGTCTCCTGGTGTAGTCTTGGAAGCCAAAACCAGAGGTGCATTTAAAAAAGAGAAGTAGCATATGTTCTTAAAGTGGTTGTCCCATCTCAACATTTATGACATCGCTAAGATATGTCACAATTATCAGATAGGTATAGGTCCTATGTACCTTTGGCATCTGCTCCTACCTCCTGAATGGGGCCACCAAAGTAAAGGAGAGGAGAGCACATGGCACACACAAGCTAATCCTCTCCATTCATTGCTAAGGGACTGCTGGAAACAGCCGAGGCAGTATTCGGCTGTTTTTTGGAACTCCCATAGTGCGAATTTGCTCTTTCTTGACTTTGAGGGCCCCATTCTGGAGATAGGAGTGGATCCCAAATGGTGACATTGTCAAAGCTTTGCTTGTCTGTCCACTCCTACCAGATGTCACCTGGGTAGATATACAAGGGGAGAACCCTAAAATATATTTCTGACATATTAATGGATACTTCAGTCACTAGTTACTTAAATGTGAAATTCTTAATGTTAGTAAATACAAAAAGCACAGCACCTGTAAAATACTGTATAAGAAACAAATAAAAACACAATGTTATTTACTATATTTGTGATATGTATATGATAATCCTGTAAACCTTTACTTTTACAGAGGTGGATACATGCTATTATGCAGTTGCTCTGGTGTCAAAGTCCAGTACATTTATGTTTCATCAGCTTAAGGGCAAGAGATCCTGTCACACAGCCATTGGGAGGTCAGCAGGCTGGGCTGTTCCAATTGGAGTCATGGTTAATAAAGGCGAAATAAAATGGGAAGGACCAGAAGATCAAAGTATTGAGAAAGGTAAAAATTCTTCCATTGACCATATACTGATCTCACAAACAATAGCTACATAGACATCCAAATGGAATTTGAATCCATCCCTTGAGATACTTAATATAAATACTGTACGTGGCATAAATCAAAAACCTTCATTATAATATAATAACTTAAGGGCACTGTGTGACCACATATTAACTGCCAAAGCAGTGAACTCAATAATTTAATAATTATGGAATTAACTGTCCATTATTCATTCCTGAACAAAATGATAGTTATAATGTTCTTTGGCAGGTTTAACTGTCATTGGTGTACAGTAACTATATGGCTTTCAAAAATTGGAAAGCACATGCAAAAGACTGAAGCCAATAGTTGAGAAACACTATCATAGAACCAGGAAGAAATGCAGGTCGACACCCCTTCCCCATCTGAAACTTTCCTCCTTTCACTATCCCCCGACCCCTTACTGCTATAGAATCTGACAGAGATGCAGGTTGGCAACTCTTCCCCACTTGAAACGTTATTCTTTATACTTTCCTTCTTCCCTCCCCGAACGACTACCAATCACTTGATCAATTACATAATGAATAAAATTATGTATGTAATACATATAGTAACACTATACAAGGATCAAATAATAACTCTACACCAAGACCGCATATACTATAGCCACAACAAAGACCAATATTACCAATATTATCATCATATGGTGGTAAGATACAAGTACTACACTGGCCCTCTGAAGGGTATAATAACACTGCAGACTTTATATAAATTAATACAATGCAGTTACATCAAGTGACTCACAGGTGACATATTCTCTGATGGTAGTCTTCACTTTTCCTTATCTTCTCTATCTGGACCAGACCTCCATGACAATTTCTCCTGCATACAGGTATTCTCTGCAGAATGTATTGCCCCACATCATAATAATAATACACAATAGTATAGCTTTTATTATATTTGCTTTCATTATGTGTCACATAAGGTTTCGTCTATTTTTCATTATATAGTGTGTGCATTTCTTGTACATAAAAATAGCGACTAGGGATGAGTGAACCCGGACCAGAATGTTTACGTTCGTATCAAACATTACAGTGTCTGCTTACCCGAACATGGACATTAACGCAAAAGTCAGTGTTTGTTGTTCGGATTTAACATAAAGCTTGTTGAAAGGCTGCAGCACAGCCAATAAATAAGTCTTTAAGCTGTGGGCACTTGGAAGCCATCACAGTCATGCCTACTATTGGCATGGCTGTGACTGGCTGGCGCACCATGTGACCCTTCATGCATAAATGCCGGATTATATGTTGTGCCGCCATTCTGCTCTGACTAGTGTAAGGACAGGAGCTGCTGCACTAAGGGACAGTGTTAGGGTTTTGATAACTCTGTTTTTGATAACTTTGTGGGTGACCTACGGCCAGTTTTGTGGGTGCAATACAACACCTTGGCACCAGTGACACAGAAATACAATACTTAATCTGGTTGTTAATTCTTTCGGTGACCTAAAGACATTTTTTGGGAATCCAAACTCTACATTTGCAGCCGTCTTACTGTAATACAATAGTTAAAGGGGTTAATTATGTCGGTGACATAAAGCAATTATTTGGGGTTCATAACACCGCCTTTGCATCAGACTTATAGTAATACAATAGTTAAAGGGGTTGTCCAGGTTCAGAGCTGAACCCGGACCCATATTTTCACCCAGGCAGCGCCCCCTTATGTTAGCATTGGATCATTTCATGCTCCGATGCTGTCCTTTGCCCTGCGCTGAATCGTGTGGGCAGAATCGTTTTCAGGAGATCCGGTGACGTACCTGTCTGTCCATAGGGCTGCCAGGTGGAGGCTTCTGCCCTGCAATGGTGATGTTACCGGCACTGATGGGCAGGCTTTAGCTCTGCCCTAGCCTGTAAAACGGCCAGGGCAGCACTAAAGCAGGCCCATCAGAGCCGTTAATGTCACCGAACACACTGCTGGGCAGAAGCCTCCTCCTAGCAGTGTGTCATTGTAAATAAAAAAGCCTTTGCCCTGCGCAATCCTGTGTAACAAAAAGTAATAAAAAAGTTTTTTTTTTTAAGTTTTGAAATTATAAAAAAAAGTAAAATCACCCCACTTTCCCCAAAATAAAAATAAACAAATAAGAAAATAACATTATAGGCATCGCTGCATGTGAAAATGCTCTTACTATTAAAATATTTTAAAAAGTTAGCCCATATGGGGAATGACGTAACTCATCATTTTTTATCACTTTATCTCCCAAGAAAATTGAATACAAAGTTATCATCATTCACACCCTAAAAATGACAGATTGTCCCGCAAAAAAATAGCCCCCCCCCCCCACACATATACATGTAGACATAACTATAAAAAAGTTATGAGGGTCAGAATATCGCGATGATAAGAAAAAAATAATTTTTTACAAAGTGAGTCCTGATGAGGCTTACAGAGAATGGGCTTGCTGCAGTGAGTGGACCTATAGAGGTCCTGAACGGGGGTGCTGTAAGGTTTGCCACCTTTCCCAACAAAAAATACTTCTTAAAGTTAAAAAGATTGGTGTGGATTAATATGGGTGTTATTTCATAATATTTTACCTTTTGCTCCATTTTTTTCAATAAAATCTAAATTTTCAGTGTTGGGGACATGCTGAGAATTTAATTTTTATTTAGCTTCTAAATAAAGTCCTCTCGACAGAACTTTGGTTTCCGTCCAGCATAACGGCATCCAGACGGATCCGTTATGCTTTCCCATAGGCTTCTATTATGACGGATGAAAACGGAATGCCTCTTAAAGGTGTCCGTTTTGATGTCCGTCCTAGGTATTCAGTTTCTTTCCGTTATAATGATGTTATAACGGAAAGCCTGAACGGAATCCCTAACGGTGATGTGAACGAGCCCTAAGTTCTATAATTTTCCATACTCAAAAGCGCAGATAGCACATCATGAATGATATCACAATGACCTGTGTCAAAGACACTAAGCTTTGTTTCATCTGTACATTACCGAAGCCAAAACCATGGTACCTTTTCTTCTGTACAGCTGTTGCAGGGTTTTTCGCAGCCAGTTGTGCCCCAGGTGCCAAAGAAGAAAAACTGTGCAGACAATGTGCAGGACAAGGAAAGGACAAGTGTAAGAAATCTGAACTTGAGCCATATTATGGGTACAGTGGTGCTCGCAGGTGAGTAGAAATACATTTTCTCTTCTGATCATTGTACATTACAGCTATTTTTGCCTACATGATACTGCCATCAATAAAAATAATAATACTTTTGTGAATCTGTGTCATGTCTTCTGGGAGTAATAGGGAACAAAGGTACTGGTACAGTATTTTTGCCCTCTAAACATAATCTCCAGAAGAAGCCACATTGAAACACATGTTGGGGTGTGAGGACCTCTTTGGTCTGTATGGGTATATTTTTTGGTCGACGTATTGTTATATTTTGGGATTGATGCTCAGTTCACCTAGAGACTGTGAACTGGTATTGATTTTTATGTACAAGTGACATTCAGTATGAAATTCAGTATAATTAAATGGGGTTCTCTGGGAATTAAGAAAATAAAAATACCTAAATATTACTTTATTATAAATATATTCTCAAATATCTTGCATTAGTTATACTGGCTCGTTTTGTCTGGGGAGCAATCATTATGGGAAATAAAATGGCCGCTGTCCTATTAGTACACACAAAACCTGTCCTAATCACATAGCAGGACACAGCCACATCCCCACCTCCTTTATGTACTTCATGTCTCCTCATAAACTCTGTTCCTACAGAGAACTGTATTCAGGATCATAATTCCTGACAAGCAAAGCAGACAGAAGGATGAGGTGGCTCTTTAGCTCAGTGCTCTGAAGTAACCTGTCCTGCTGTGTGATTAGGACAGATTTTGTGTGTAACAATAGGACAGTGGACATTTTATTTCCTTTGATGACTGTTCCCCAGACAAATCGAGCCATTATAAATAATAAAAGGTATTTATGAATATATTTGTAATAAAGTAATATTTAGGTATTTTCATTTTCTTAATTCCTGGAGAACCCCTTTAACTATGATGCTGTAATTACTATGTACATCTGGGTTTCTATACTACATATTGATACCGATTTATTGCCTGTCCTCATTTTTCAAAGTGTGCGATTTTGATTTGCTGCCTTTTATTATGGGCTGTGTGTCACATAAAGTTTTCTGCACAGTGTATGCACTGTGCATTTCTTGTAAGTGACACTTCTGGAGAGAGTTTAGCAGCTTACTGTATAATGTTATGTTATTCAGGTTAATGCATGACTCATGAGTAGTAAGCTCCCTCTAGTGGTGGCTACAGGAAGCAAGAATGTTCAGAAAATCAAAGCTTCTACTCCAATTAGGATATGTTTTTTAAAAATAAATCAACATAGGTTATATACGATATGCCTTATACATATGAATTATTTCTCATGCAGATGTTTGAAAGATGGCAAGGGAGATGTGGCTTTCGTGAAGCACATTATACCAGGTAACTGAAATCTTTTCATAATTTTTTTACCATGATGGCTACAGGCTTATTACTAAAAGTTTAAAAGTACCCAACCATAGTGGTCTACAGATACCATGAGAAAGCAAGATATCTTATTTGTATGCTAGAGGAAGAGGTAAAAATCCTTCCATTTTGCCTTAAATTATACTCTAGTGGTTTATCTATAAGAAAAAAATAAAACAAATTTAAAAAATAAATCTGCTCATTGTCCTTCAGAGGAATTTCACAAGGATTATGAGCTGCTGTGTACAGACAATACCAGGAAGCCAATCAGCGAGTATGAAACATGTTTTTGGGGAAGAGTCCCGGCTCATGCTGTGATGACCGTTCAAGATGACAGCAAGATTCAAGCTATCACTGAATACCTCAAGCAGGCTCAGGTAACAATAAAGATGTAGCGTGTAGATTTTGTGTTGCATGTCTCCTTCTTGTATGTGTCTCTTCTAAGGATTCACGGTGCCAGCTAAATGTGATCTGAATGGATAATATGTAGAAAGATTATAGTAGTGAAAAGCTCTAAGCAGATATTTCAAATATAATTAATCACATGAAATACAAAACATACAAACAAAAAAGCATACATCTAAAAACACTAATAAAATAACAATGACACAATAACAATGACATTCATAAAAATGGAGTGCCTCAAAATTTAATTCAAGTCCACAGATACTCTGCGGGCCCAGCAGCTAAAATGATAAAGTCCCTCTAATATATAGCTGATTACCTTACCTAATTAATGTAGTTAAAATTAAATTAAATAATTAAATGCAAGTAAATAGCAGATAGATCTCCATTCAAGTGTCAATGATTGGCATATCCATATATAACGGCTGTCAGATTTTTCAACGCGATGAATAAATAGAAACAGCTGTGACAGTTGCTTGAGTGGCACTGACCCTGCTCCTTACCACTCCATAGGAGCATACTGTATATAGTGTGGCACGCAAACATGTGAGCTGCATGCCGGTTTCTTACCACTCCAGACATGGCGTGTAATGCTTCGTCAGACACCAGAAGATGGTTAAATCTGTAGGGCACCGTGCTCTGCAAGGGTTAGGTCTGCTGCACCTTGCAGTTCCACCACTTCCGTGGTGTAGCTGGGCCGGTGGATTGGTTTGTTGTTTCGATAGTCTGTTGGAACGGAGTGGATGAATGGATTCTTCTTGCTGCTGCCAATCAAGCTGATGGAGGTGCTGGTTTGACAAAAGAATAAAAAAGGACTTTTCCTTCAAATAGCCACTTGTGATAAGACTATACGCGTTTCAGGGCTCCTGGCCCCCTCCTCAGTAGCCATAAGAAAGATGTAGAAAGTTAATCCCATACATACATACATACCTTTTGTTGATGTTAAATAATCAAGATTAGATTGAAATGTGCCCACCTTCAATTATTCCCACCATCAAAATAGTCTTACCTGGAAATATTTATAGTTCCAGACTGTTCTAGCAAGTCGTGCTATAATTCTGATTACTAGGAGATTCCTTGGAATGTTCTTGCTCATTTTCTACATTAAGTAGAGTAATGTATATGGCTCACAGAGTCTACAAATTGGTGGTCAAAGGATGTCTCTGTCATTCAGCAATCACAGCCAACACAACCCAAATCAACAAATGGGTTAACCTGTTACACTTAAGAACTACCTGCTGTTATTTTAAAGGGGTTCTCCAGAAATTAAGAAAATGAAAATATTTAAATATTACTTCATTATAAATATATTCCCAAATACCTTTCATTAGTTATAATGGCTTGTTTTGTCCGGGGAGAAATTATTAGGAAAAACAAAATGGCTGCTGTCCTATTAATACACACAGAACCTGTCCTAATCACACAGCAGGACAAGTTACTTCACAACACTGAGATAAAGAGCTGCCTCATCCTCCTCTCTGCTCTGACTGTCAGGGATTATGATCTCAAATACAAATTATAAGCTCTTTAGCTGAATCTCTGTAGGAATGGAGTTCTTGGGGAGATGTAGTAATGAGCAGCTCTTGTATGCAGTCTCCATTACCACAGTCTGTCCTGTTCGTCCTCTCTGTACTTCATGTCTCATGAACTCCATTCCTACAGAAATTCAGCTAAATATCATATTAAAATGTAGTCGGTCCCTGACAGTCAGAGCAGATAGGAGGATGAGGCAGCTCTTTACCTCAGTGTTGTGAAGTAATTTGTCCTCCTGTGTGATTAAGACAAGTTTTGTCTGTACTGGTAGGACAGCGGCCATTTTGTTTCTCCTAATGATTGTTCCCTAGATAAATTGAGCCATAATAACTAATGAAAGGTATTTGGGAATATATTTATAATAAAGTAATATTTACGTATTTTCATTTTCTTAATTCCTGGAGAACCCCTTTAAGGGTATGCTCACACAGTTTTAATTCCACACAAATTTTGGTGTTGAACTCGACACTGAAATCCACGCAGAAGTCGTGGAAGGTTCTCGTCTCATTGTTTCCAATGTGAAACCGCATTCCAATGATCAAAAAAATTTTCAGTGGGGATATCATATCCATGTCAAGAATGTCTCTTCTTGGAGGTAGGTGTCTGCCAGTGGATTGTCCTTATTGAATGGGCTTAATCTGCGGCATGAAAAGTGAAAAACAGCCACAGAAAACCAAGGTTCAGCGTCTGATTTCTGCATCGGATACCGCAGTAAATGCACATAAATTTTTTTGAAGTGTAATGTTACTATATTAAACTTGGTTGCACCGAATGTGTTGCCACGTTTCTGAAGTCTTTTTCTACGCTGAATCCAATAATAACAGATACTGTAGTTAGTGCACACAGACTCCTACATTAAGTCATTTTCTACATGTAACACATTTTATAGCTAATATAAAACGACTTTTTTTTAGTGTAACACATTTGATTTGAAAATGACATTTTCTTTTCTTTTTAGACCAAACAAGATTGCAAACTGTTTTCTTCCCCTCACGGAGACGATCTAATGTTCAAAAACTCTGCAAAGTCCTTGATCCCCCTCCCAGCTAAGATGGATGCCACTTTATATTTGGGAAAAGAACTTGAAAGTGCCATGAAAGCACTGCACAAAGGTATGAGTTAAAGGTATTGAAAGTAGTAAGAAAGAAAGTAGAAACTGAAGACAGCTAGTTAAAGAAACACAAGAGTTTTCTTCAAGATCTTCTCTCATAGGATCCTCTCTCTAGGTGCTCAGATCTTAGAGCCCATAACTCCTTAAACTGCTGCTGCACTTTTATGGCAGGAATACATTTCTATCCTTGCATATTTTTAATTATTTAACTTTGCTTTTTGACAACTTCAAATACCTCACTCTGTTGGTTTCCAGAACTTATGTTATATTAAAGGAGTTTTCTGCTGCCATTGTTCTGTCTTCTTAGGCTACTTTCACACTAGCGTTTTAAAATTCCGGTATTGAGTTCCGTCATAGGGGCTCAATACCGGAATAAAACGCTTCAGTTTTGTCCCCATTCATTGTCAATGGGGACAAAACTGAACTGAAGACAACGGAATGCTCCTGAAAGCATTCTGTTCCGTCTTCAGACCGGAGAACAAACCGCAGCATGCTGCGGTTTGCTCTCCGGTCCAGGCATCTGCACCAAGACGGATCCGGAATGACCCCCAATGCAAGTCAATGGGGACGGATCCGTCTGGTGTGACCATAATGGTAACCGGATCCGCCCTCCATTGACTTTCAATGGAGTTCATTACAGATCCGGCTACACATAGACACATACAGACACAGACATAAACATACACGCACATATAGACATACAAACACACATGCATACTTACATGCTCCCGTCAGGTCTTCGGAGCGTCGGAGGGACAGGACGGCGCGCACAGATGACGATTCCACCAGGCGCCCAGCAGAGGGCGCTGTGGGGAATCGTCACCTATGCGAGCCGTCCTGTCCCTCTGACGCTCCGAAGGCCTGCCGGGAGCATGTAAGTATGTATGTGTGTTTGTATGTCTATATGTGTGTGTATGTTTATATGTATGTATGTACTGTGTGACATGTGTGGGGCCGGAGTGCGGTTCCGGCTCCACACATGTCACTGCGGCAGGCCTGATCCGGCAGCACCCTTCAACCTGCCGGATCAGGCCTGCCGCCAGTGTGAAAGTAGCCTTACATGTTCTCCCAGTGTGTAATCTGACATGCAGCATAAACCTCTTCCTGTCTTTCCAATAATTCCAAACTGTGTTCTCAACTTTAACTTCTTTATTGATTAACAGTATGAAGATAGGGTAATGGATGGATAGGATATGGAGTTGACAGGATTATAAATATGTGGTAAAACTACAAATAATGCAGAAATTACAGTTGTCAGTAATCAGCATATAATAGCATGGTAATGACATTTCTCAATACAGGAACACATGGCAAGATGACTGACTAAACATGGCTGCCTGAACTTGTGAGCACATGGTATAGACAATACACATCTTCCTGAGTAACAACAGCAATCTAACTAATAACAGTTCTTATAACACATGAACATCACAGCACTCTGATTAGACTCATACCAGATATGCTGTGTCCAGGATAATGTATTCAAGATGAGTGGTGCAGGAGATGAGGTGCAGTATGACTGACTATGCCCAGGCTCTGCTCTGAAAGGAGGTTCTTGTCCCCACAATGCACTGCACCTGTGCATCATACTCCCAGGAAATGCACTGCAGTCTTAAGGTGGACATACACAAAACACTGTTAACTTTGGCCAGCAGATGGTGCTATAACACAACACATTGCATACATGGCTATCTAGCAAGATGCTTTTAGCTTGGCAATAACATATTGGACGGAACAGCCATAATATGTACTACTCACAAAAAAGTTAGGGATATTTGGCTTGTGGGTGAAACTTTCAGGATTAAAATGGACTAAAATGCACATTAAGTTCAACCTTTACAGGTGAACTTAATGTGGCCTTCTCTAGAACTTTTGAATGCACATGTCCAACTGTTCAATGTTTCATACTTTTTGCACAAATTGCTTTTCTCTAACAGGATCTTAGAGCAAAATTCACAAAATCCATTATCCATGATCGCCCATAAAGTTTCATGGTTCAATTAGAATTGTTGTTTAAACAGCCCTTCTCATTATGTTGTTCACATTTTGACATCATGAGACCAATTGATCAACAGTACCAATGCCATTGCCGAGGCTTCAAGCAGGAATGTTCTCAGATGGAAAGTGTCCACCAAGCTTAGAGTGTCACAGTGTGTCATCAGCAGGTTGCAACAGAGATACAGAGAGACTGGAAGAGTCACAGAAAGGCATAGACATGGATGTCCTTTGGGCCAAATTCCACACTGATTGACCTCTTCATTGTGAACAATGCTTTGTGGATAATTTAATGCCACACAACTCCAGGCACATTTAAGGGAGGTGAGAGGCACCCAAGTGTCACGTCAGACCATTCAAAACCATTTATATGAGAGTGGTCTGCGTGCTAGATAGACTGCAAGGGTACCTGACCACCTCACCAGACACAGGCATCATCATCGTGCATGCGCCAGGGAGCGTCTACGCTGGGCGAGGGACCAGTGGGCCTCAGTGCTGTTCACTGATAAAAGTCGATCCACCGTGAGTAGAAATTATGGCCACCAAACAATGTTGGAGATGTCAAGGAGAGCGCTATGCATCAGCCCCTGTTGTCACCATGACGAGCCTTTGGTGTTTAGTGTGGGCAGGTGTGTCTAGTCGATACAGAACTACCCTAGACTTTGTCAGTGACTAGCCAATACTACTTTGAATAACATAATTAATCCCGTCATTGTGCCTCTGCATGAACAACACAGGCCTAATTTCATCTTCATGGACGATAATGCGCCAGCTCATCGAGGTCACTTCATTAGGGAACAGCTACTGGAGACTGGAGTACCTCAAAAGGAGTGGCCTGCACTTTTCCAGACCTGAATCCCATTGATGACCTATGGGATCAACTGAGTCGCTGTGTAAGATCTCGTAACTCTACACCCCAGAAGCTAATGACCTGAAGGGCTTGCCTTCAAGAAAAGGGGGATGCAATTCCTCAGCAGACAATAAGTGACTTGTCAACAGCATGAGATGTTGTTGTCAAGCTGTAATTGATGCTCAAGGCCACATGAGTTTTTGAGATATTGACATTATTTGTGGGGGTGTACCCACCACTGGTGTTGGCTTTTGTTTCAATAAATTGAGATTAGGAAATCACCAGTGCATGCTTCTACATACAGTAAATGCTCTACTTTCATGATATAATATCACTGTAGTGTGAACGTTTTATGTTTTCCATAAATCTGAGCAGAGTACCCCAAACACTGCATATTTTTGCTCAATTAGTTACTGGATCGGTTTCCTTACTAAAACCCAGTATGCTTTGCCCTGTAATGTTTCTTAGGGCTTGCCCCCACCTGCCACACTGTTACCTCTGCTGTAGTCATGTCCCCTACACCTCCCCTCTTCATGTTAGGCAAAGCAAGATCCGTGAAACATATGCAGCATGCTACCCCCTCAGTTGGAGTAGATGGAGTAGACCTGGTGTGTAGGATATCCTGAATGGTATACTGTGGCCTAATGTTTGTGTCCCGGTGCTCCTACCATCAAGCTGACGCTTTCTGGAGGTCAGTCTATGTTGCAAAGATTGAGTTGAAGAATAAAGTGGAGTCCAGACTTGGGAATGTTTCAAATAAGTAAATTACAATCATAAACAGAAAATTTGCCTCCTAAGGTGTACATAGCCTGTAAGTTATAGATTGTCTTGCTATATATATTGCAGAGTTAGAAGAGCCATCTAAAGAAACAATCCGCTGGTGCACACAGACAAAAGAGGAGAAGTCAAAATGTGACACCTGGAGTATTTCAAGTGCAGGAGCCATTGAATGTGTGGAGGCTTCCCTTGCAGAAGAATGTATTACAAAGATTGCGGTAAGCAAGCCACTATTGCTGGTTTTGCTTTATCAAAGGATTGTCATCCTTAGGTCTCAGGAACACAAACGTAATTTCTCTCCGTGTTCGTTCCTTTTGTGGACCGTATGCAGAACCATTAATTTCAATGGTTCCATAAAAAAAACGGAAGTTACTCCATGTGCATTCCATTTCCGTACGTCTGTATTTATGTTCCACAAAAAATAGAACATGTCCTATTAATGTCCGTACGGACAAGGACGTCATCCATATTTTTTGCGGATCCGTTCTTGCGGACCGCAAAATACATCCGGTTGTGTGCATGAGGCCTTAACAAGCAATCATATATTTTGCTAATAATCTTGAAAAATATTTTCAAAGAAGCAAGTACTGTACTTTTATGCTTTTTGTAGTTTAGATTTAACTCTACCTCATAGTGAATCTCTACTCTCTACCTTTTAACATTAAGTCATTTTAGGTCCAAATGTCTATGCTGAATAATATTTTTATAGCAGCCATATTTCAGTTTTTCTGATACAGAACTTCAAATAAAATTCTGACTGCTAGCAGCCACCACCCTTAGGAACTGCATACTGCAGATACACTGAACTCAGTAGGATGACAGTATGTATGAAGCTCCTAAGCTCCCTCTAGTGGTGACTGGAGTTTGCCTGAATTATATCATTTGACCTAATTCTATATTTATGTAGCTCTTGACACACGCAAATTACAATTCTGACTCTTATTCCTTAGCAACAGACTATAGTCAACAGTTTATTATCTGTTGCTACGGAGCACCAACCAACGTACATTTAATTCTGAATTTACATGTTGAATCCCTGCAAGTACTTTATTTTTCTAAAAACTTTTCTTTTTCGATAAGTACTTACAGTATATATGAAAATGTACATTTTTTTAATTAAAAACTGGCCACATAATATAGATTTATTTATTCGTTTCAGAAAGGAGAGGCTGATGCAGCTACATTTGACGGAGGATACCTGTATACAGCAGGGGCATGCGGGCTGGTTCCAGCAATGGGAGAGATTTATGATGGTAAAAAATTAGGAGTACCCAACCTTTTTTTGCAAATTGGCTATATATATATATATATATATATATATATATACATCCGCTCAAGTATGGCATATATGGGTAGAGCTAATACAGCATCCTGGCACCACATATTTACAGCTCATAACCATGGAGTAGCCCTCCATGAATTGTGTAGGAGATTTGCCAATTCCTCCGGGAGTCTGAGGTGTCTTCCCTTTTCCAGGACATATCTGGAGATTTGGCAAGTATGGCTAATGGGTGCCAAGGGTTATTAAAAAGTAAAAGGCACTATAATGGGTGGTCCATTTTGATGTTTTACAAAGCACATTCATTTCCATGAAGGTAGGAATTTAATGAGCGGGTCTGCAACCCAATGTAAAATTTCCCAAAGATTTCCTATTTAAGAAATCTGAGAAGCCAAAGTCTAGAATATATATTAATGTCTAGAATATCTATTACTGAGTTTTCATATGTGAACATAGAGATTATACTAAACATTAATTCATTCCGTATAATAAGTGGCAGCTTATTTTCTGTTTTAATTCCTTACAGCTAGTGAGTGCAGAGGAACAGGAACAATAACAGGTAGAAACAAATATGATTATTTGTCTTCCTATGTCTATCTATCTATCTATCTATCTATCTATTATTCAAGCTGTCCTGGGCTGAAAATGGGTGGGGTTTATATAACAGTAGTTTCCTCCATGATTGGAGCATAAATGTACCGAATTTACTAACTACAATGTGGGTAAGTTCAGCGTACCAGATCCACAGGGGCATGTGTAAGTGATTGTGGTAACTAGTGTGAATGTGAACCGAGGAATGCAACAGTCTGTACACATGTTTCTGTAGATCCCTGGGTTCGCGTGCAGTGAGGAGAAGGAAAGCATCGGATTCCTTCAGGGTTCTCTCTGGGTTAAAGTATTTCTTCTACTGGATGTTAGTTGAGGTGTTCTTGGTGGTTTGGGTTTTAGGTGCAGGGAAGGCAGGGTCCTGATGTTTTTGTGATGCCAGCACCCTTAGGTGCAAGTAGATAATGGGTTAGCAGAATAAGGAGACCAGTTAACTTATCTTCTATCCTTCTACAATGGTTCAGGTTAGTTTTCCAAAACTTATATAAGGGGTTGTTTTCCTCTATAGCAATCTTCCTTTCTTGTTTCTCCAGGCTGGTGTGATGTACTATCTCTGCTGTACTGTATAGTCATATACCATACTTCGCTTCACAATAGCTGCGATATCCTCTCTAAGAATATTATCTCAATGGCAGTGGCCTTTCTGTCTTTGGTTATGGTGGGCAGCTGGTAGCTTGGAATCTCTCCACCAATCAAAGGAGGCTAAAGCCTGATAAACAACAATTACCGTCCCTTTGCCAATATTCTCACTCCCTCTCTGGTTGCCGGGATCTTTTTGTAATCTTTCCCTTCTATGGGCTGGTACATGGAACTATCTCTGGAGTCTAGATAAGTCTCCACAATGGCTGCTGAGTGCTGAGGTGTTGCTTCTACCTAAGACAACCACACTACACTTGGGAAGAAAGGTGGAATCAGCCCCCTGAGGTCTTTTGTGACTTTCCACTCCCTATGCAATTTTTGTGGAACTCAGGCACAAGCACATTTTCATGAAACACAATTACGGTGTTTAGCTGTGTGTTTTAGGACTCTGCATCAGTATCTCTTATATATCTGTTTAGCATCTTAGATCATTTGGAGGTCAAAAATCACTAATTAGGAGGCACTTACTAATAAAGATATCTTTTCAGTTGTACATCAAAACTTGGTAGCTAGACTTTCAGCAACTGGGGCAAGGGATGTAGCATGATTGGAGGGTAAATAATGAACTGTGGGGAAAGAAGGTAATGCTAGGATTTGTGATTTTTCAGCACACGATAAAGGCCTAAGTTCCACCACATAACAAGAAAGACAAGACCAAGGGTATCAGATATTCAGATTCTTAAATAACACAAAAAGCAAGGTTATGAATGAAAAGTGATGAAAAAATTGAATTAAAAATATTTTGGGTAATTTTTTTTTATTTTGACATATTTTGACATATGGACAGCCCAAATGATAGTTTTTTTTCTGAATTAATGCCTACAAAGCTCCAAATTTCCTACGTAGACATAGATAATTATTATATTGGTAGCTACCATGAGAGGGATCTTGCTGCACATGAATTTATTATTGTGTTTCAATGTATGAATTGTGTGCAATAAGCAGCTTTGCGCCCCTCTAGTAATGGCTGCAGGTTATATAAATTTTACCTTTTAGCTCCATGTCTATACATACATTACATTAAATCGGAATTTAAAAAAAATGGGCCAAGACTGAGGTATATTAAGAAATTAATCAAAAAAAGAATCTGAGTCTATTTTATTAATAACAAAGGGATGTTCAAAGAAGCACATACATGATGGATCGGGTGGCTACTAAGCTCTGTTCTGCTTTAATTTCAGATAGAAGTTATTTCTTATGGTATTTTTGTTATCTATAAGTAATTTTAAGTAGTACCCAAAAAAACTTCCCTTGTTTATTTCTCCAAAGGCTCGTATTACGCTGTTGCCATTGTATAAAGGCAACCGACAAGAATATCTCATGGAAGAATCTTGAAGGTAAAAAATCATGTCACACAGCCGTTGGACGCACCGCTGGATGGAATACGCCTTTTGGTATTATTCATAAAGAAACCTGGAACTTGTGATCTGTGTAAGTTGATGCTGACTTAAGAATGAGTGCACAGTTTTCTGATTCTCTGAATGTTTTTAGGTACTAGTTTCCTTAGCTTGACAAGCATGAAGCAGTTTTACCAAGTTTGTCATGGACTCTCGCCAACCCAATAGGTTCAGGGTTTGCCTGGCAGTGGGGTACATTGAGCTTGGAAAACCAGTGGGAGGTGTCATTCTCTACATACATAGTTCTTCCAAGTATGGAGGAGTATCGTGTACTGTATGTAGTAAGGCAATATAACAGCAAACAAAAAAGCAAGTGTTAAGGTGACCTCCTTTACTCTCTGAGGAAATCTGGGCTAGTCTACAAAGGAGAATGTAACCTTGGCACAGTCAAAGAGGACTGAATGGCAAAATACTATGTACTTATGCCTGTCAGTTAAAATTAACAACCCTCTACAGTCATGAGGTACAGAGGTCACAATTTCTGGTGGACTTTTACATTTATTCAGCTGGCAGGATGACTAGATAAGATCTGTGTGACCAAACAACTGTCTCATATTACAAAATTTCTATGAACCCCTGTGGTGTAAACATTACCAGTAGACATTGTACAACATGTTTGAACTTAGTTCCTGTTCTTTTACAGCAACTTTCTTTAAAGAGAGCTGTGCACCTGGTGCTGATGTTACATCCAACCTCTGCAAATTGTGCCGCTGGTGACCCACAGAACCACTGGATGACTCAAAAATGTTGGCAAATAACAAAGAACTCTACTATGGATACCATGGAGCTTCAGGTATCATAATGTTCTTGCTTGTTGAACAGAAGAATAGCTAAAGAGATGGAACAGGTAGCAGTTGCTCCCAGGCTCTGAGATGAGATTACACTTATTATTATGAATGGCACATACAGTGTGGAAAAAAGTATTTAGTCAGCCACCAATTGTGCAAGTTCTCCCACTTAAAAGATGAGAAAGGCCTTGGTGAAGGAGTTTTGCTCATTGGAAATTGGAGATTTATATCTATCTCCAATTCCTTCCTTTTATTCTGTTCCTAGAACTGTTGTCTTTGTTCCTTATACAACCCGTTTATTCAGTGTACTATATACACCCCTCCAGTCCTTCATACACCCCAGGAGTAACATACAACCCTTGCAGATACTTATATATAAAAATACTTTACTAACAACATAGAGATGGCAAAGCAATGGACATTACATTAAGATACAGACACTACAAATAACACAGTACATAGAGGACACCACCACACACAGCTGCCTCTGTTCCTGCCCTCCCTGGATGCTAAGCAATGTGGCTAATAATGTGTATGTATATAAAGTATATCCAGATACCACTAATATACCATATACTGGATCAACACTGCTACCCAACTCACATCCAGTACCTGACCATTAGTACATGTACATATAGAGACTCATGCATAAACAGCATATATAATCTACTAGTAATACAATCACAGACTACAAATATCTATATGTACACATATAAAGCCTACTGGGATATTATACTTATATACATACACACATATACCTTAAGCTTGCTCCAGAAGTGCTGTTGGTTCAAGGGCTGGCAGGAAGAGAGAAAGAGATAGACCATTTTTCACCTGGGATATCTCTTCCTGTTCCCCCGCCCCCTCCATGGACCACACCCTATGACCACCCAAATCTCTTCGCAATCTGTTGGCCAAGAGAATGTTGTCTGTGCAGCCACCAGCCACAGGGAGGTGTGTAAGTTTAGGGAATTTGTCATAGGGAACACGGTGTAGCCTGTGGTTCTACTCCGGTAGTTGAATCTTCCCTGCCGGCCCAGTGTTGCAGTTGTGTGGAGGGTGGAGACGGACTTCCCTCGGGGCAACATCCTCCGTACGCCAGGACTCCAGAATGGTCAGTTGAGGTTGCCCTTCGGTGTGATTTTGGACCATGTCAGACGGCTGGGTCCTGGTTATTTCGTGACACCAGTGTCTTTTTAGGTAGACACACCCTTATGCAATGATGAGGAGGCAGTTGTTAATAAAACGAGAGGTATCTTTACTTTTGCCTTGAGTTCATATAGTTGCAATAAATGATGTTACAATTAATTATGGATAAGATGTCCTCTTTGGCTGGTAGGTGGTTATAATAGGTAGTTAGGCACTGTCTCTTTAAATCCTGTGACTTTCACTCCTAGTGGGATCTTCTGTAACTAGCCCTGGTTCTGGACAATATTATATTAAGGTCACTTTCATAAGACCTTTCTTTTAGAAGGATACTCTGTGGGGCAGGAATGACACGTATGAACCAGCAGGTTCCTGAAATATAAAGATGAATGCACCTCCCGGAGGGATCCAAAGTGTAGACCAATAAACAACTTGTACCTGGTTGCTGATACTGTAGTCAGATGCCAGTAGCTTTTTTTGACCACATGGATGCTGGCAGAGTCCATGAAGACCGGGGACGGTCGATTACCTCTGTCAGGCTTGACAGTCCAAGAAATATTCAGGGTTCTAGTGGTTTAGCTGTTAATTGTCACTTGCTGTCCTGACATGGCCAGTGTAATGGCCAGGGGTAATGACAGCCTTTTCCTTTAGGAATTATCTCCACTTTTCTTCCTCCTGCACAATAATTGGTTCCATCATAACTAACTCCTTACACCTCCTACTTTCTCCTACTCTTCGCTACATTACTACGTTTTCACTCTCCTTGTCTCTCCTAACACTCTAACTTCCTGCTACTGGGCCTTTTATAGAAGGCAGAATGCCACCATCTAGTGGTGGGAATTAACACTGCAGTACTCAGCCATAGAGGTTCTTATATCATATACAAAATAGACAAGGGTTTTACAATGACATGGCTACTATAAATACATAGTCATAAACAGTTTGCTGTGTCCCTTTTACACACATATGTGGGACACTGCAACTGCTTTTACACTGTGCCCTTCCTGCCTTTTATATGCTAACAAGGGCCAGTGACCAAATGGCTTCTGGCCACTCAATTGAAGAATCTCACTGAATAATATCAGTATATGCTATATCATATTTGAGTGTTCTATGACTGAACCCTCCTGGGAACCCTACTTTCCTGTAACAGGCAATTAACATCATAGGTAGACCTCAACTATGAGAGACAAAATGAGAAAACAAATCCAGAAAATCACATTGTCTGATTTTTAAAGAATTTATTTGCAAATTATGGTGGAAATTAAGTATTTGGTCACCTACAAACAAGCAAGATTTCTGGCTCTCACAGACCTGTAACTTCTTCTTTAAGAGGCTCCTCTGTCCTCCACTCATTACCTGTAGTAATGGCTCCTGTTTGAACTTGTTATCAGTATAAAAGACACCTGTCCACAACCTCAAACAGTCACACTCCAAACTCCACTATGGTGAAGACCAAAGAGCTGTCGAAGGACACCAGAAACAAAATTGTAGACCTGCACCAGGCTGGGAAGACTGAATCTGCAATAGGCAAGCAGCAAATGGGAGAACTTATACAATTGGTGGCTGGCTAAATACTTTTTTCTCCCACTGTAGTAGTAGGGGGTAGTGTTGAGCGAATCAAAGCCAAACAAATTGACTTCGATCCAAATTTCAGGAACTTCAGGTACTTTGTGGTAACTAATAAATTTTTTCTGAAATGGTGGTAAAAATAAAATACGTACTCACCTCATCCATTTTCTTGCAAAGAGGCCATCACAGCCATCTTAATTGCAGAAACTGTAAGAAATCTTGGGCAGGCTGTCGTGTGACATCACCACAGGCCATAATAATTTAATCTCCAATGTCAGAAATCAATGCGGCATCTGAAGGGTTCAATGCCGGTGGAGGGGTGTGGCATAATTGCCATTCCTCGTCATTTCACCAGCTACATTCAAAGTAATGCACTTCATGACTAAGTAATTTGTTACAAATCGAATTCCTTTGTGAAATTCAGCCACTTTGCTCATCTCTAGTAGGCGTGTTGGGCCAAGAAAGTTGCGCCCCTGTCTCTGGAGAAAGTAAAACAATGTTGTAGATTATGCTGGATATCTCTTACAGTCTTATCATATCATTTACCTGCTTGCTGCCCTATGACATGTATATTATCATACGTATCAAACATACTTTCCAGTGTGATCAGGTTATCACTGCTGTGGTGTTCATGCTGGCAAGACTGGCACAATGGCTGAAACACACAGCTGCGGTTACACTATTTAACAGTTAATATCCAAGAAACCTCTGATTACCACCAGTTAATTCATGATCAGTTCATGATCAAAAATGACTGGAGAATCCAGGGATAGAGAAGAGTAGAGGTTCACCTTAGATCGCCTCATAGGGAGTAACTAAACCATGAACCATTGAGGGATCCAAATGTACGGTAGCTGCCCATGCTGCTTGTTAGAGCCATTTTAAATACAATGACCACATTTGGGGTCATGTATATATTGATTTACTGTTTATGTATATGGGGATAAAAATTGTGTAATTCTGCATTTTGTAATAAGTGTTATTTAAAAAAAAAAAAAAAAAAAGCTTTCTTTGGCTTCTTTGCAGCTTTTTTGTTTCACAGTACATATCAATTGCAGAATGCTGCTCTGTGATAAATCCACTTGGTCTCCAGATCCTCTCTCCTCTCCTGAACTATCTTTGAAGCTAATTTATGATCAAATCAAAATTTGACATGCTCATAAATCAGCTTAGAAGTTTATAATAAATAAGAGACTTCAAATAAGTGGCTATCCATATCATGCATGGATGCGCCCTATGCACCGCAATGGAAGCTTCTTTTACAAAGTGGCTTTTCGTTGAATCTCAAAGAAGGGAGGTGACAAAAATCTTTATCACCATGGGACATTTCCTTTACCAGAAAGATACACATCATGCCTGCTTAGTTTTAAAGAGGAGACATTTGTACCCTTAACGCAGGCTGCTGGCAATTCATTCATAACTTCTGGCAGGAATAATACAGGAATGGTATACCATAGAGGCATACGAATAGATGCTCCAAAACTGTTATTACATGGGGAATGCAAGTAGTTACTACAGCAGACATGTCTGGAGAAGTGACAGGTCCTCTTTAAGGTCTTGAAATAATATTTTAACTACTACAGAAGAAGTCAGGTGGGTTAGGCTATATTGATTCTCAAACTTTAAAACTGATTACAGTTTTCATGTTACTTGCACTTTTATATGTGACAGGATGATTTGGAGTGGAGTTTATAAAGCATTTGTCATCTTTCTGATGTCACACAAATGCTTAAAGGGAACCTGTCATCTCCGAAACACCCCCTGAACTAGAGTAAGAGATGTATGGTGTAAGTGATGCTGAATCCGATTATGTAAGTTTTATCTTCATACTCTCTTCCATTCTGATGCTATGCTCCCACAAACCAGCAGTAAAATGCATTGAGAGGACTCTTCTTTGAGTCCTCTCCATTATGTGAGTGAGCACTGGAGTCCAGTGAGTGCATTTTACTGCTGGTTTGTGGGAGCACAGCGTCAGAATGGAAGTGACTATGAAGATAAAACTTACATATTCGGATTCAGTATCACTTACACTATACAACGCTTACTCTAGTTCAGGGGGTGTTTCGGAGATGACAGGTTCCCTTTAAGTCCCAGTGTAATTTTTCTATTTTTCTACTCTGATAAAGGTGCCTTATTGAGAAAGGAGATGTTACCTTTGTGAAGCACACGACTGCCCTTGAGGTTATTCAAGGTAAGTATTCCCCTATATACTCCTCATATATGTACACAGATGGATGGCACGCTGAGTTCCTCTAGGCAGTGGATCAGTAATTGGATGGAGTGGTCACATTTTCACTGTGGCACATGAGATAATTAGTCACTATAAACATATACCATACTACAATAGGCTATGCACCAGTGATGCTTCATTAAAGGGACTGTCCTGTAAGGTATACATTTGCTTTAAAGGGGTTGAGGCACCAGTGATGCTTCATTAAAGGGACTGTCCAGGATTTTTATATTGATTGCTTATCTTCTGGAATGCTATCAATATCTGATCTGTGGAGCTCCTACACCCACTCCGTCAATCAGCTGTTCCCAAGTAGCTCCAATGTCAAAAGTAAGCACCAAAGCTATACAACTCAATTCATTGAGTAGTAGATGGAGCTTGTTATCGCAGCGCTCCTACTATTCTCTTCAGTGGGTTACTTTTACCTTTCTAATGGATAATCATCTCTTACTTAAACTGATATCTCCTCAAGACATGGCATGGAACTCAGTAGATCACTGCGGGTCGAGACCCCTGATTATCAGCCATGATCCATGCAGGTAATTGGGAAAAGTTTATAAGTTATCCCCTATCCAAAGGATAACGGATAACTAGCTGATCTCTGGTCCCAGTATTCGGAACCCCATAATCCTGAGAAAGGATGTAGGATGGATCCCTCCTTCTAAAGCAGAAACAGGTTGAGCATGCACCCTGCCGTTCCATTCATTCTCTGTAGCTGAACGTTATACTCAACTTTCTCTGGAACTCCTGTTGAGAATAAATGAAGCAGTGCACATGCATTCTCGGGATCAAGGGGATCCGAACGCTAGAGGTCTGCTAGTCATGCCCTATCTTTATAAACTTGCCACAACCCCTTTAATGGGCTCTCTTTATATTTATCATCTATATGCACATAATACCAATTCTGTATTGTTATTGGAGACCTTAGCTTGTAATTATAGACAATGAGCACTTAACTGACCCCAGTCCTTGACCTGTGTAAAAGGGCTTTTGCTAAGATACATTTTGATTCTACCTTCTTTCTAGATAATCCTGAATGGCTGAAGAATATGAAGGAAGAGGACTTCAGTCTACTGTGCAGAGATGGCACTGTCAGACCCTTGTCTGACTATAAAGAGTGCCACCTTGCTCAAGTTCCAGCTCATGCTGTTGGTACTACACCAAGCAGAAAAGAAGTGGTTGTAAACATTCTTAATGAACAGCAGGTAAGATAAAGGATTAAGGAGGCTTTCTATTTTTTCTACAGAATTTATCATAAAATGAAAAAGGATTCACCTGTATCCTCTGTCCAGATTATGTCCCTGCTCCCCATCATGTAAATGTCACCTATAATGTGACTTCCTTGAGATGGCTTGTCCATGTATATAACACTAAGCACTTTAAAACGGCCCTGTGGTCTTCATCATATTATATCACTATTATATCAAGATTTTTGTTTTTTTTCTTTACAAGGCTATATTCACTATTATATAAAGCTTTTTGTGTTTTCTTTACAAGGCTATGTTCACTATTATATCAAGCTTTTTTTTCTTTACAAGGCTATTTTCACTGTGATATAGTTCCGCTATTTTGTGTTGGGTAATGAAGCACTTGTGCTAGTTTGATCTATACACTAGAAGAAAACGTAAGATCAAATGTTTAACTTCTTTTATTTTTATATTTCAGATTAAATTTGGAAAGCAAAACACCCAGTTCAGTATTTTTAAGTCTTCAGGTAGGAGAGACCAACTCTTCAAGGATTCTACAGAATGCTTACGTGAAATTAAAGTTGCGAACATGAATGATTTCCTTGGAAAGGAGTACTCCGAAGTTCTGTCTTCACTTAGCAACTGTGCACAATCAGGTACGGTACTTTATCTATTTTTTAGATTTTATTTAGTTTGTCAGATTCTTAGTTTTCTATGTAAGAGCCAATGTCAGTTCATTTAAGCAGTGGTGGTCAACCCAATAAATGTTGAGGATCTCAAAGGCAGCCATTGACTCCATCAAAGGATGGTCATCTCATTCAGCCAAAGCAGGGTAAAAGCACACATGCGCATACATAAAATTACACAACTGTATTTGGGATCTTTTCTCCATATACTTTAAATACTTGAATATAGGTTTGGACTCAACATAAGAAAAAAGTGCCAGAAACACAGACTATAGACGTACAAAATAAAAAGCCCATGCATAGATATATACACAGAAGTGTGACACAACTTTTGGGAATAGCAGAGATACCACTGTGCCCACATGACAGAGGAGAAAACAGAGTAGCTCAGTACCGTAGGATTCATGTTTGATCATTATACTGGGAAAGGAAGCTATATGAGTTTGCCTTCCCTAGAGCATCAGGTGGGTCAGATAGACATCACTGCTTAGTTCCCAAAAGTTGTGCACACTTTGTTTATATATCATGCATGCTTTTATTTGTACGTCTAAGCTTGTTCTGGCACTTTTTTCTATGTGAGTCCAAACCTATATTCAAGTATTTAAAGTATATGGAGAAAAGATCCCAAATACAGTTTGTAATTTTATGTATGCGCATGTGTGCTTTTACCCTGCTTGCTGAATGAGATGACCATCCTTTGATGAGTCAATGGCTGCCTTTGAGATCCTCAACATTTATTGGGTTGACCACCACTGCTTAAATGAACTGACATTGGCTCTTACATAGAAAACTAGATCTGACAAACTAAATAAAATCTAAAAAATAGATAAAGTACCCGTACCTGATTGTGCACAGTTTGCTAAGTGAGACAGAACTTCGGAGTACTCCTTTCCAAGGAAATCATTCATGTTTCGCAACTTTAATTTCACGTAAGCATTCTGTAGAATCCTTGAAGAGTTGGTCTCTCCTACCTGAAGACTTAAAATACTGAACTGGTGTTTTGCTTTCCAAATTTAATACTGAAAAATATAAAAATAAAAGAAGTTAAACATTTGATCTTACGTTTTTCTTCTAGTGTATAGATCAAACTAGCACAAGTGCTTCATTACCCAACACAAAATAGCGGAACTATATCACAGTGAAATAGCCTTGTAAAGAAAAAAAAAGCTTGATATAATAGTGAACATAGCCTTGTAAAGAAAACACAAAAAGCTTTATATAATAGTGAATATAGCCTTGTAAAGAAAAAAAACAAAAATCTTGATATAATAGTGATATAATATGATGAAACCACAGGCCGTTTTTAAAGTGCTTAGTGTTATATACATGGACAAGCCATCTCAAGGAAGTCACATTATAGTGACATTTACATGATGGGAGCAGGGACATAATCTGGACAGAGGATACAGGTGAACCTTTTCATTTATGAAAATCTGTAGAAAAAATAGAAAGCCTCCTTAATCCTTTATCTTACCTGCTGTTCATTAAGAATGTTTACAACCACTTCTTTTCTGCTTGGTGTAGTACCAACAGCATGAGCTGGAACTTGAGCAAGGTGGCACTCTTTATAGTCAGACAAGGTCTGACAGTGCCATCTCTGCACAGTAGACTGAAGTCCTCTTCCTTCATATCTTCAGCCATTCAGGATTATCGAAAGAAGTTAGAATCAAAATGTATCTTAGCAAAAGCCCTTTTACACAGGTCAAGGACTGGGGTCAGTTAAGTGCTTCATTGTCTATAATTACAAGCTAAGGTCTCAATAACAATACAGATTGGTATTATGTGCATATAGATGATAAATATAAAGAGAGCCCATTAAGGGGTTGTGGCAAGTTTATAAAGATAGGGCATGACTAGCAGACCTCCAGCGTTCGGATCCCCTTGATCCCGAGAATGCATGTGCACTGCTTCATTTATTCTCAACAGGAGTTCCAGAGAAAGTTGAGTATAACGTTCAGCTACAGAGAATGAATGGAACGGCAGGGTGCATGCTCAACCTGTTTCTGCTTTAGAGGAGGGATCCATCCTACATCCTTTCTCAGATTATGGGGTTCCGAATACTGGGACCAGAGATCAGCTAGTTATCCGTTATCCTTTGATAGGGATAACTTATAAACTTTTCCCAATTACCTGCATGGATCATGGCTGATAATCAGGGGTCTCGACCCGCAGTGATCTACTGAGTTCCATGCCATGTCTTGAGGAGATATCAGTTTAAGTAAGAGATGATTATCCATTAGAAAGGTAAAAAGTAACCCACTGAAGAGAATAGTAGGAGCGCTGCGATAACAAGCTCCATCTACTACTCAATGAATTGAGTTGTATAGCTTTGGTGCTTACTTTTGACATTGGAGCTACTTGGGAACAGCTGATTGACGGAGTGGGTGTAGGAGCTCCACAGATCAGATATTGATAGCATTCCAGAAGATAAGCAATCAATATAAAAATCCTGGACAGTCCTTTAATGAAGCATCACTGGTGCCTCAACCCCTTAAAGCAAATGTATACCTTACAGGACAGTCCCTTTAATGAAGCATCACTGGTGCATAGCCTATTGTAGTATGGTATATGTTTATAGTGACTAATTATCTCATGTGCCACAGTGAAAATGTGACCACTCCATCCAATTACTGATCCACTGCCTTAGAGAACTCAGCGTGCCATCCATCTGTGTACATATATGAGGAGTATATAGGGGAATACTTACCTTGAATAACCTCAAGGGCAGTCGTGTCTTCACAAAGGTAACATCTCCTTTCTCCAATAAGGCACCTTTATCAGAGTAGAAAAATAGAAAAATTACACTGGACTTAAGCATTGTGTGACATCAGAAAGATGACAAATGCTTTATAAACTCCACTCCAAATCATCCTGTCACATATAAAAGTGCAAGTAACATGAAAACTGTAATCAGTTTTAAAGTTTGAGAATCAATATAGCCTAACCCTCCGACTTCTTCTGTAGTAGTTAAAATATTATTTCAAGACCTTTAAAGAGACCTGTCACTTCTCCAGACATGTCTGCTGTGTAACTACTTGCATTCCCCATGTAATAACAGTTTTGGAGCATCTATTCGTATGCCTCTATGGTATACCATTCCTGTATTATTCCTGCCAGAAGTTATAAATGAATGCCAGCAGCCTGCGTTAAGGGTACAAATGTCTCCTCTTTAAAACTAAGCAGCATGATGTGTATCTTTCTGGTAAAGGAAATGTCCCATGGTGATAAAGATTTTGTCACCTCCCTTCTTTGAGATTCAACGAAAAGCCACTTTGTAAAAGAAGCTTCCATTGCGGTGCATAGGGCGCATCCATGCATGATATGGATAGCCACTTATTTGAAGTCTCTTATTTATTATAAACTTCTAAGCTGATTTATGAGCATGTCAAATTTTGATTTGATCATAAATTAGCTTCAAAGATAGTTCAGAGAGGAGAGAGGATCTGGAGACCAAGTGGATTTATCACAGAGCAGCATTCTGCAATTGATATGTACTGTGAAACAAAAAAAGCTGCAAAGAAGCCCAAAGAAAGCTTTTTTTTTTTTTAAATAACACTTATTACAAAATGCAGAATTACACAATTTTTATCCCCATATACATAAACAGTAAATCAATATTATAAATGACCCAAATGTGGTCATTGTATTTAAAATGGCTCTAAACAGCAGCATGGGCAGCTACCGTACATCTGGATCCCTCAATGGTTCATGCGTTTAGTTACTCTCTATGAGGCGATCTAAGGCGAACCTCTCTACTCTTCTCTATCCCTGGATTCTCCAGTCATTTTTAATCATGAACTGATCATGAATTAACTGGTGGTAATCAGAGGTTTCTTGATATTAACTGTTAAATAGTGTACCGCAGCTGTGTGTTTTCAGCCATTGTGCCAGTCTGCCAGCATGAACACCACAGCAGTGATAACCTGATCACACTGGAAAGTATGTTTGATACGTATGATAATATACATGTCATAGGGCAGCAAGCAGGTAAATGATATGATAAAGACTGTAAGAGATATCCAGCATAATCTACAACATTGTTTTACTTTCTCCAGAGACAGGGGCGCAACTTTCTGGCCCAACACGCCTACTAGAGATGAGCAAAGTGGCTGAATTTCCACAAAGGAATTCGATTTGTAACAAATTACTTAGTCATGAAGTGCATTACTTGAATGTAGCTGGTGAAATGACGAGGAATGGCATTATGCCACACCCCTCCACCGGCATTGAACCCTTCAGATGCCGCATTGATTTCTGACATTGGAGATTAAAATTATGGCCTGTGGTGATGTCACACGACAGCCTGCCCAGATTTCTTACAGTTTCTGCAATTAAGATGGCTGTGATGGCCTCTTTGCAAGAAATGGATGAGGTGAGTACATTTTATTTTT